>CM035814.1:23814559-23999559 GCA_020458035.1 Magallana ariakensis | reverse complement strand
CTTTCTTTTATCCAATCAGCAACCGCGTAAATTTTACTTAATATGATCCAACAATAACGAATTCCGCTGGACTTGGAACGTTTCCAGTTATGTCCCGGTTAATTTTCAATATGTACGCTTCAATACACTGGCAACAAAATAAGAGCCTCTAATATCGGCATTAACGACATTCACAGACAATTTGCCACTTTCTTCATTATTTGGGTGACTTTTAACGTTAAACGTATGTGAGTTATTTCCCTAGAAAAAAAATCTTTGATATGCACATGATACCTGGACGACAATCTTGCGACTACGATCCTTATATTACATTTTTTTATCTTTATTTTTTTTATTTTTGTGATTAAAACAAAACACTTTAACTTTAACTTAAGAAATTCATTTAACTAAGATTTGTTTTTCATCTATCAAAGGAAAAGTACACCATTTTGTATTTTTTACTAATAAATTAACTTTAAGATAAGACAAACGTTCTTATATTCTGTGTACTCCTAAAACCAAAGATTGAAGAGTAATGTTTGAATAAGAAGAAAGGAAAGGAACAATGATTTTGTACGTGTACCTTCACATAGGTGTTCAAGGCAGAACTGAGACTCCTCCTGAGGTCCCGTGCAGTTTTTATCTTCTAGGTCACTACAAATCTTCCTTCTTGTCCTATTCCCTCCACAGGATTGCGAGCATGCGCTCCATTCACCCCATATACTTAATTGATCAAGTCCTTCACATTTGATTCCAGAACCACATAATTCCCATTCAATAGGGTAACCGTGACAAGAATTTTCGCGATCTGCGCAGAATCGAACTCTTTGTCTGTATCCGCTTCCGCATGTCACGCTACAAGCAGACCATTCCGTCCAGTCGCTCCAGATCTCTTTCACTGGACACTCGGCTATCAAGCAGAACTGTTTTTCGCTAAGAGCTCCTGTGCACTTTATTGTGGCATTGTTTGATAAATGAGGCGCACAACTTCGGTTTCTTGTTTGAGCGCCGATGCAAATAGTGTTTTGGCACCAGGTCCATGGGCACGGCGTTTGGCATTGGGACCACTCTGTCCAGCTCTCACTTTCGCCATCTATAGTACGCACATCACAACACGTTACTTAATAATACATGTATTACCGTGCTTATTATCAAGATACAATATCAGTTACATTTACTGTTTTCTCTATAAAATTTCACAATTGTGTTATTACAGTACATGTACTTGACGGGTAGTAATTTTAGGTAGTATGCCATAAAAATGTAAATGAATTTAAATGCGTAACGGACACGTACTTTCATTTCACGATACTTTGATTAAATAAATTACTGTCTTATTTTCATTTGTTAACTTCGATATACATGTATGATGACTAATCGTGTCTTACTTTTTTCTTTAACCTTTTTCTTAAAGAGTTTTCACCTTTTGTTTTATATTATCACTATAAAAAATAAAAGCAATAAAAAGAACTCGGTTTTTAAAAAAAAAAGAAAGATATATTACTCAAAATGACAAATAAAATGACTGTTTACAGAGAGAGAGAGAGAGAGAGAGAGAGAGAGAGAGAGAGAGAGAGAGAGAGAGAGAGAGAAAACTTACCGTTACTTTTCACATGAAGATTCCTAAGAACCATGAACATACAAATGATGAAGAAAGACAAGCACCGTGAAGCCATCAATAAAGTCCCGTTATGGTTTATTTCAGAAGGTTTCAACAAATACGGATGTCCAGTTGCCTTTTCAACCTCTTGTGTATGTGCTAGCGACGGGGGATTAAGGCCCATTAGATCCTCTCAAGAAGCGTATAATTGATGTATATTAACTTATCATTCGATGAAAGTGAAAATGATTCATCATCCTTTATTTTTTTTTTCTTCAGAATTTTTCTTTAGTAAAATCAACATAAAATACCTACTGTTGGATTTTAACAAACTTTTCAAAAAATTTGCGTCAAAAAATGCGCTTTCTTGGGTAATCGCTTCTTTTTTGTGACTTGGTTTCGTTTATACTCTGCTGAACGGCGAAAAACCAATATTCAATACTAGTATTACACGATCAATCGCTATGTAGTTTATTTTTACTTCCGATGTTATAGTTCGTATTTGATATATTCTGGAGGGATCCTCCGACAATCCTGTTTATAAATAAGCTGTTTAAAAATCTTTTTAACAAAAAAAAAACAAAAACAAAAAAGAAAAAACAAGTTGTCCCTAATTGGATTTGAAAAGGAATCAACATACACTGTACTTGCAATAGATGAAATAGATTATCACAAGACTACAAAAATTAAAATCGCCACAAAATGTTCTTATGTTTCTTTTTAGTTCATTCATAGACAATGAAGGATTAGAATTTTTTAAAATTCTTCTAATAATCGTCATTTTTTTTTCAATTGCAATCTTTATTTAATCAACATTCAGTATACATGTAATTATGAACTTTTAAGGACGACTAATTTTAAGGAGATCGTATAAATAATTCTTTTATCCCTATAATCAGGAAGTACATTGTACATGTATGTAGGTATGTACCTCTTTCTCTGAACGTGGGTTCTCGTTACATGTAGTTCCGTTGTACTTTAGTTGAGTGGCCTCTTAGACTGGACTGGACGCACTTATGTCTGTCACAGTTACGGGGGTCATTTTGAATGAGTTTTATTTACACTTGTGATTTGAAGAAACGTACATGCATCTGTATCTTTTTTGGCACCACCTAACTTCATCTCTGCATCCGCATAAATTATTAACGAAAGTATTTAAATGATTTTTTTTTAATATCTTTCATTTAACAAATTAATGAATTGATCGTATAGAGTAAGTAAAATTACATGCAACTAAATTATTGTTAATGTTCATCAATACGTTAAATAAAGGAAATAGCCAAATCGTTTTAAATGGGAATTTGATTCTGATATCATCATAATTATTTTGTGCATGATTTTTATTTGGTCGATGAAGGTTTCAACCAAACGATGAACGGGGCGTTTAGATTTCAATCCTGTCAGTTTATACAGAGCTATGAATTACAATCAATTTCCGTAAGAAATAGAACTAGGGAATCATGCTTTGTGGGTGTTAATATAATTATATGAAATACAAAAATGTCCTTGCATAATAAATGCAAGTATTTACTGTAGAACAAGTAATATACAGGTACAGTACATTTTGCACCGATTATTTAACTCTGATTTAATGCGGACTAATCATGACATCCATAGCCACTGTTGATTGCCCGATTACTCTTTAGCAACGAGTGATCCAAAGTGTGATGTAGATACATATATGCATTTCACACATAAAAAAACCCCGTTGGGTTTGGATTATGTTTAACTTTCATTGAAAGCGCAATTCTTTTTACATTGATACTCATACAGTATTTAATGGTGGAGGGTTGGGGGGGGGGGGGGGGCGTACGCCCTAACTCTATTCTTAAAAATGCGTAGATGTCATTATATCCTGAATCTATTACAAGCTATAAATGCACATTACACCCTGTCCCAAACAATTCGCTTTATAACTCGAAACAATGTATTTATATATACCTCATGGTTCAAGCGATGGTTTTTTTTTCAAAAGTATGAAAAGATTTCTCCTTTAAAACGCACCCTCTAGCTTATCAGGTTTAAATACACGGTTAAAAATAAAGAAGACTTCGGGGATTTTGCATTGCAACAGACCCCGATGATAACGTTGAAAAATTGTGCGAGGTATTCCGAGTGACATCCGAATGAACAAAAGATGTCAACATTTCCCATTATAACCATCGTAAGAAATGTTTTCGTTCCTGTGAACTTTTCCGCGTGAATAATGATCATGTGTTAATGAAGTTATCTTTGATATTTTCCCTTTCATCTTTTTCCATTGCATTCTTTCACATGTGTTTTTTTTATATTAAAAATCCTCCAAATGTGCTGCATAAATATCTTGGGACAGACTACCCCGGTATAGAATATTCTCATATCAGTGGGATTATTGTTTGAATTTTTAAAACCTTATCATGTGGGCAATAAAGTCTTATATTTCGTATATAACAAGTTTGTCATATTTTTGTCTCTTTTATCGAGCTAAGGGAGATGATAGAATTATGATTTAAAAAGGTTGAAATTCCTGTTATTTTCTTCAGTCGGGATTCCACTGTTATTTTATTTCGATGTTTTTGAATGTATTGCATAAACCGTATAAAAGAAAAAAAAATAAGTACCAGCTTGAAATTTCATTGGATACACAGTTTATTTGAAGCAATACAAATGACAAATTCGACAATTAGCACAAATATTATATAATAGTAACCAATTACATGTAGGTACAAGCATATCTTTGGAGGAAAAAGGAAGCTAAAGCAGCTCATGCGCAGATCCAGAAAATTTTTACACGGGGGTGGGTGGGTCCGCCGGTTATTTGAGTTTGCCGGGGGGGTCTGGGGCATATTTTTGGTAATTTCATAATGTTAATTTAACGAAATATGAATTTTGCAGGGGGGTGGGTGGTGGTTTGGACCCCAGACCCCCCTTTCCTGCAAAATCCATATTTCTCTCCTCATGGCAGCTGTATGTGAATAATTGGGGAATAGCAAGCTAAGGAAGCAAAATGTTGATTTTCTTTCATTGATTAAAATGTTGTTTTTTTTCCTTGATAAATTTTAATGTTTGTTTTCGCTGGTTTTTTCTGAGCCATTCGCCACCAATACCACGAAAATGCAAAAATTAAAATTAATTGTTTACTTCACATTTGTGACTTATGGCCTCAAACATAATAAAATACAAAGTAAATAAACACAAGAGTAAATAATATTTAAAATGGAGGTTGTCTACTACCGCGTAAATGATTGCAAAGAAAGACCAAAGGTCATTGTTATAATAACAGCAGTAGGTTCACGATCTAACAAATTAATCTTTCTCCGATACAATTTTCTCTTTAACTACAGCTATTCCACTAATAAATTTATACATGCATTAAATTGCTATACATGAAAGATACAGTAGCAGGAGGAGGCATGTTACATTAATGTATTCATTAATCACATTTTAATATCCTTTAACAAAATGTTCCATATAAAGTATTAGCATTCCGACCAGTTTTTACACGAACCGTCCGGGCATCTAGCAAGGCCCTCTGGACAGGTCGCGTCGGGTTCACCGCCACCATTGCCTGTAAATTCAAAAATACCTTTTTTTTATCATTAGAAGTCAGTAAAACTCCTTTAAAACATAGTTGCATCTTCTTTTATTTTTGTTTAAGAATACTTTGACTTAATGATGAAAACAGTAAAATAAGCTAAAAGTATAAGTTCTCATTGAAATCAAAATACAAGTTTTTTACATAGAGTTTGGCGATTGAAAATTAGTTTTATTTATATAAGGATCAAGTTTGCAAATAATTGTATGCATGTTTTTTTTTCAATTTGATATTAAACTATTAATCAAGCATAACTAAAAATTCAGATAATGACCCTGAGGATAGTAAACCTGGATATTTTGTATGTTGAAAATTACTCAAAACTAAAGAAACCCCGGGGGATTTGTTTCTAAGATACATTTAGTGCATGTTATACAATCATAAATTAAAAAAAGAATAAAATTCCGAGCTATTCAAGCATGGAAACTTACACACAGCAGGTACTTCATCACTATTGTCAGCGCAATCTGGTAAACCATCACAAACATAATCTTTGTTTATACAACGCATCTTATTGTGACACTCAAATTCCATGGCAGGATTGTTACAAACTAAAACAACATGAGAAAACGTTTGCAGAAATACACGACTAAAACAAAAACGGAAATGATAAAGGTAATCTAAAAAAAATGATAATTCTTAAATAAAAAATAAAGGAACGTAAAGTACAGTCATTTGGGAAATTTAAGTCCTAATGAAACAACAGTGGTCATTTGGATGACTATTGAACCTGATAAAAATTCAGAGAACTTACTTGAACAACTGTTTGTGTTGCATTCTACTGTTTCATGAGCTTCTCCCTCGCATTGTTGACCTCCATATTCTGGCGATGGATTTGTACAAGTTCTTCTACGCATTGAAGTTCCTCCCCCACAACTGACGGTACATTCCGCCCATAAACTCCATCCGCTATATCCCCCATCTACTGGACAACTAATATTATTGCAATTTTCAGATTGCCCTGATTCATCGGAGCATTCTTTTCCTCCAAATTGTGGAGATGGGTTTGTACAGGTACGACTTCGCAATCTAGCTCCTCCTCCACATGTAACCGAACACATTGTCCAAGCCCCCCAGTCAGAATAGTTTCCATCTATTGGACATTCATGAGCATTGCATTCAAGAGAATCCGTAGTTTCCCCTTCACATTCTTTCCCCCCGTTTTGTGGGACAGGATTTGTGCATGACCTATTTCTTATTTGAATACCTCCACCACAAGTTGACGAACAAAGTGACCATTCATTCCACATACTCAAACCGCCATCTATTGGACATGGTGATGGGTTACACTGAAAAAATTCTTGAAACAAACCAGTGCAAGTCCGTCCACCAAATGCCGGAGAAGGATCATTGCAAAGCCTAAACCTCGTTTTTATGCCCCCACCACAGCTATGAGAACAAACAGTCCATATCCCCCACTCGCTGAAGTGTCCATCAATTGGACACGGTTGAGTGTTGCATTGTAAATAATCTTCATTAACCCCACTACATTGGTTACCTCCATTCTGAGGAAGAGGATTGTCACATCTTCGCAATCTTAATTTTGAGCCACCACCACATGAATTAGAACACTGTGACCATGTGGTCCAATCGCCATATTTTCCATCAATCGGACAAAATTGTATATTACAGTTCATAATTTGCTCGGTATTACCTGTGCAGTTTTTACCTCCAAATAAAGGAGAAGGGCTTGTACAGGATCGTGATCGTATTGAGGTTCCACCACCACAAGAGACAGTGCACGAGGACCATGCACCCCAGAATGAGAAACCACCATCAATAGGACATTGATGTTCATTACAATTTAGAAACTCAGAAACATTTCCTTTGCAATGCTTTCCCCCATATTTAGGTGACGGATTGGTACATGATCGGTTACGTATATTCAAACCCCCTCCGCAACTTTTGGAACAATCAGTCCAGTTGCTCCATTCATTGAATCCTCCATTAATTGGACAAGGGAATTCGTTGCACGTAAGAATTTGCGAAGCATTTCCCGTACAGTTTTTACCACCATACTCAGGTGCTGGTGAGTTACAAAGCCTCTGTCTTTCTTTGTTACCCCCTTCACAGCTTTTGGAACACATCGACCATGAACCCCAATGTCCAAAACCACCATTCACGGGACATGGAGACGTGTTGCAGGTATCTGAATCTGTGACATAACCCGAGCAATTGGATCCTCCGTGTCGTGGAGATGGATTGGTGCATGCCCTTTCTCTTGTTTTCAATCCACCCCCACATGAAACGGAGCAAACAGACCACATATTCCACTCACTGAAACCCCCATGGATAGGACAAGAACCAGGATAACAAGTTAATGTATCTATGCTTGATCCCTGACACTGTCGACCTCCATTTTCAGGCCTTGGATTTGAACAGAATCTTCTTCGTATTTGATTTCCGGTACCGCATGTTACACTGCAATCTAACCAAGAACTCCAATGCTCCCAGTTACCGTCCACTGGACAGCCTGCTATAGTGCATATCGTATTTTCTGAGTAATTTCCAGTGCAGTTTCTGCCATTTCTAGAAGGCACTGGATTTGTACATGACCGGCGTCTTGACTTGATACCATGTCCGCACGTCTTACTACACTGTGTCCACATAGTCCATTCACTGAATCCACCATCCACAGACGCTGAAGTGGAAGAAATATGTATAGAATGTAATGAAAACTACTATTTTTGATATTTTATTGTTACTCAAGCTGTGTTTTTCCAAAATACCTTGACATGTTCTGGTTTGCACTGCATTGAGAATATACGAAAGAGCGCTGAACGATGACACCTGGAAGACGTGCTCATCGCTGGGTGACGATGCGATGGACTGAAGCTCTTCTACTTTAGGTCCACTTCCAACTCCAATCGAAAATATGCGCACTCCTTCATTGCGCAGTAAAGCAGCTTCTTCTTTTGTCTTTTCAGAGTTATCGGACTTTCCATCCGTAAACAAAATAACTATATCAGCAGCATCTGCCCTAGTGGTGTTAAAAATAGACACCCTTGCGTATTCAAGTGCTCTGTCAGTTTTTGTAGATCCTCCAGCTAAATACTGAATGTGCTCAATGCTTGTCATAACGGCATTCAGATGATTAAAGTCGAGAAATCCAAATATTTTTCTTACGGAAGTACCGTATGTTATGACACTAAATCTAAAAAATACAGAATTCAAACCTCGAATCACATCTCGTACAAACGTTTTCATTGTATTAAAGTGTTCTGATCCAACACTTCCGCTTTCATCCATGATAACAAGTATGTTTGCATTCCCACAATCTACAATACAAAAATTAGCATTGATTGTTTTTACCTAAATTTGTTAACAATCTTTTTAGTTAGCTGTAATAAGAAATGACAATATCTAATAATATGAAAGATAGTTAAATAACTGGGAGAACTAATATCAATTACGAATTCAGCAACATTATTTTCCTGGGATTGATTTTGACGGTACTACAGGATTGGTAATCAGTGAAAAAAATTAAAATGTTTTTAACATCATTTAAAGCTGCTTGATCCGATTTTATATCAAATTTATAACTAGCTTCGTCGTCCTTAAACATCTTGGATACATGTATGTAACGCAGTTTGTATGCAAATATTTGATAAGTTTCGGTGAAATTGGCGAAACCAGTACACGTATTGGTGTGTTGTTCTCTTCCATTTTCTTTCTGTGATTTTATGTTTACCAAAATTACCCGCAGCTGTTAAATATGTCATATGTAGCCGTCAAATACTAGTAAGTAGAATCTTATAGGACAGCTACAAGTAACTTAATTGATTTTGTACAGGAAGAAGGGAAAAACTAGACCTAAGTTTTACGAAAGATAGCGTCGCGTCAAAAATGTTTTAAGTCAACTCTAAAGGTTTGATGACAGCAGTTAAATTTTTGTGAAAATTAATTTAAATCATTTTGGTTTTCTTTCGCGGAAATGGATACTTTGGTATTGATGCGAAAACTTTAATGCGTAGTTTGTCACATAGAATACAAGTACCATGTGAGCAAATGACTCCTGCATCCTCAGAATGACTACAGTCATGACTACCCAAAGTTTTGTTACAGTCAAATATATCATTCTCTGTCCCTTGACATGAGACCTCGTCCATCCAGATCCGGTCTTGTCCTTGGCCAAATTGGGCCTCGGCTGTTGGAATGGCGTTTTCTCTGTCAAAAAACATATTTAAAAGTCAATAAGTAGTCTTTCAATCAGTTTTAAACGTTAATAAAAACATACTAAAAACTCATATCCTTTTACAACTGACAAGAAAAAAAAAACAAATAAAGGAAAGAAAATGACGTGCAGCGACCTTGAATATCCAAGCATTGAGCAGACGACAGACGCGTCCATGCTATCCCATGAGTCATCGCACACTGTACCCCATTCATTGTTATGCAAAATCTCCACTCTTCCTTGCATCAAATTAGCTCCACCAACGAGTCTTATATTAGGCCCTTCGATGTGATTTGAAAAAAAAGTTAAAGAAATGTTTTGGTTAATGTTGGTTAACCGATAGTCTATGTTATACAATTGTGTGGCATACTCAATAAATATGTTTTGTATAAAATATGTTTTTTTGTTCTTTAATTTATCAAAATCTCTTTTTAATTTGTGATCACTTTTTGGCATGATATTAACGAGAATTCCATCTAAAAAGCTAAGGGCTTTTATTTTATTAGATAAAACGTCTAATTTCGAATAAATATTTTGTTCTCTGATGTCTAGGTCAATCCACCCCCACATGAAACGGAGCAAACAGACCACATATTCCACTCACTGAAACCCACATGGATAGGACAAGAACCAGGATAACAAGTCAATGTATCTATGCTTGATCCCTGACACTGTCGACCTCCATTTTCAGGCCTTGGATTTGAACAGAATCTTCTTCGTATTTGATTTCCGGTACCGCATGTTACACTGCAATCTAACCAAGAACTCCAATGCTCCCAGTTACCGTCCACTGGACAGCCTGCTATAGTGCATATCATATTTTCTGAGTAAGTTCCAGTGCAGTTTCTGCCATTTCTAGAAGGCACAGGATTTGTACATGACCGGCGTCTTGACTTGATACCATGTCCGCACGTCTTACTACACTGTGTCCACATAGTCCATTCACTGAATCCACCATCCACAGACGCTGAAGTGGAAGAAATATGTATAGAATGTAGTGAAAATTACTATTTTTGATATTTTAATGTAACTCAAGCTGTGTTTTTCCAAAATACCTTGACATGTTCTGGTTTGCACTGCATTGAGAATATGCAAAAGAGCGCTGAACGATGACACCTGGAAGACGTGCTCATCGCTGGGTGACGATGCGATGGACTGAAGCTCTTCTATTTTAGGTCCACTTCCAACCCCAATCGAAAATATGCGCACTCCTTCATTGCGCAGTAAAGCAGCTTCTTCTTTTGTCTTTTCAGAGTTAAAGGACTTTCCATCCGTAAACAAAATAACTATATCAGCAGCATCTGCCCTAGTGGTGTTAAAAATAGACACCCTTGCGTATTCAAGTGCTCTGTCAGTTTTTGTAAATCCTCCAGCTGAATACTGAATGTGCTCAATGCTTGTCATAATGGCATTCAGATGATTAAAGTCGAGAAATCCAAATATTTTTCTTACGGAAGTACCGTATGTTATGACACTAAATCTAAACAATACAGAATTCAAACCTCGAATCACATCCCGTACAAACGTTTTCATTGTATTAAAGTGTTCTGATCCAACACTTTCGCTTTCATCCATGATAATCAGAATGTCTGCAGCCCCGCAATCTACAATATTCAAATTAGCAAGTATGATTTTTACCTAATTTTTAAAAACAAATATCTTACAATATGAAAGTTTTTCTAATATTAGTCTTGACGAAACTCACGAAAGTACAGAATTGGTTATCATTAAAAACTTTTGATATAGTTCTTATTTCCATTTAATATTTTTGTCAACTAAGATCTATGGGGAAAAAAATGAAAAATTTTAGATAACATTTCGGCTTTAAACCGAATGTATGTACTAAATACATAAATAATTCTTATTTTTCCTAGGACATTAAGTGTGTCATTAAAAATGATTTGCATTCAAATGCTTAAGATATGAACTTTATGAACTGTATTTATTTGAATAGATACATATTTATCAATTTATTGTTGAAAAAAAAACAACCTTAGAATCTTAAACAGGATGGACACAAGAGAACATCTCGGTAAAGCGCGATTATCACTGTCTACCCTAATAAAAACATTCCCGTAAATGCGAGATTTTCATGATAAATTTCAAATTAAACAGAAAATGAGGTATAATTTATCATAAAACAAACAAACCTGCGTAAGAAAAGCAATGTAATGTAATTTTTACTTTACATGACTGACCTTTGTGGCTGAAAACATCAGTCATTTACAATGAAGTTGAATTTCAACTCGCTGAAATCGGGAGTATTCTAGCATTGAACGCGAATTTTCCAATTAAAAGTAAGTTTTTTCTTCTTAAAAACAAAAAAATTATTAGAGTGTTCAATCTGATGACAGTGTTGGACCATGCAAGATATTTTTAATTACATGCAGAAATTATTGTTGCGTTTTTGCTTTTATATTTTGATATCGACAAGACCATGACTTCGGAAGCTTGTTTTAAGCGTGTTTTACTGTACCAGCAATAATTTTAACACCTATAGTCAATTAATATTTTTCAGAAAATGAAAAAGAATTATAAGAAAAAAAAATCATAATTAAACAATGATAAGAGAGAATTGTTGTACTATATTTTAATATAAAATGATTCAAATATTGAACGAATAATTCTTTGTACGACTTAACATGTGTACAAATTAATCAGGTGGCAGGGGATAGTTTTTTTGGTCGAGGAAATGTGAGGCAGATACTGCTCATATATTTGATCTCATTATTCAGTCGATTTTTAAATTTGCTAAAATTGGTTTGCATGCACGGGACACATGGTCCCGACTCTTGAGAATTTTTAAACATTTCAGAATAAAACAAGTACAACTTACATATAGCACTATATAGAATAGCTAGGGACGGTCTCAAAATTTTCTGAAAAATTACCCTTTTTTCACATTTTCACGGGTCCAGCACCACGCTCCAGTCCCGAGCAACTGCCATAAACTACCATAGAATTTGTTGCTTAATGTATACCTATGCAAATAATCACCAATTAATGGGGGGTCAATCACCTTCTTTTCGAGTGACATTTCGTGTTCTGAACCCACCCCACTTTTCAAGCACAAAACCGAAAGTGAACATTTTGGCCACAGTTTCGCATTTTCATTCCATATCTGATGAAAAGTGCTACCAGTATTAAAGTGTCATATATCAATAAAATTGACATTAGCTCCTCTATCCACAAAATGAATGCAATAAATATTCTAGCAATTTATACCCCTCAAATAACCAGCCAAACCTCAGGTTCTCCCTTTATTTCAAAATTTTGACCGGGTCTTTCGTTCGAAACTATCCCCTGCCACCTCAGAATTATTACCTATAAAAGCTTCCGTAAGAAATCTGCTGAATAGATTTAGTTTATTACTTGATTTTAGAGAACATGCAGCTGAAAATATCAAAGTTGAAGTAAGTGTGTCCTTATTATCAATAAATTGTAAAAAAAAAAACCCCAAAAACCCAAAAAACCCAAACAAACAAAAAAAAAACAAAACTCTGGATATTCATCAAAATAAAAAAAACAAGATATTAACGGAAAATGAGTGAAAAATCTCCCATTTACGGAAATGTTTTTATTACTGTAAACAGGGATTATCCCGTTTCAGCTAGATGTTCTCTCTATAGGGGAATTGTGTAAAGTCTTGTCCTTAGCATAATCGCATGTGAAAATGGGAAAACATACCCGAAAAATGATAATTGTTACACACAACCCCCGCATCTTCGTTGTGTTTACAGTTGTGTGAACCCAAAGTACTCTGGGGACATGTAAATAAATCCATGTCATAATCTGTGCAGCGAAGTTCGTCCATCCATATCCTACCATTTCCTTGTCCGAAGAACGCTTGCCCTTTTGCTGTAGCATTCATGCTACATTAAACAAAAAGATAAAAATTAAAGAAACAATTTCCCTTAATTGATAATTAGGACAAAATCAAAGCTCACTCTTTATTGCTTAGATGGTGTAACCCAATAATAGGCAGACGATATTGTTGTTCAACATGATTTTTATATGCAAATCTCCGTTTCTTACACTATCAAACATTATCATTTACCTTTGAAAACCCAGCATTGAGCAAACAACAGCGGCATCTTTGTCATCGAAGTTATCATCACAAACTGTACCCCATTCCCCTTTAATGAACACTTCTACTCGACCCTGCGCCGAGGAATTACCCCCTACCAATCGGACTTTGTTTGTTGGAGCTGAAAAAAAAATGTAAACTGGTCCACAGGCGCTTCTGCTATAAAAGATCGATCCTATTGTATAATTGCCTGACGTCATGACGGCAGGCATATCTAATGTTTAAAAGTTCCCTTCTCCGAAACAGTGCGGACAATGGAAGCAAGCATTATCAAGATTTATCACAAAAAAGATTAACCGATGCATGTTGAATGTGTCAGCATTCACATTCACAATTCATGACAAAGTTATATGGGATGCAATAACAACAGTGAGCGAGAGTTTTCAAGTAAAAGGGCTGTTCACCATGCACGTGTGTAATCCTTATTTAAAAATAGATTAGCCATACTTGAACGGTGGAAATGGGGGACGGCGTCTTCGCAACAAGCTGTTACATATTGTCTATTACGGTACAATGTAAGTAATAATTGTTGTTGGATTATCATCATTACGAAAGAATCATCAGTTTTTATTAAAACAAATATTTACTATTCATTTAGCTGGAATGATTACTGAAGAAACTAAATCGCCGAAGCGGAATGTGACCCGATTTTCGACCATTCATCTTGAAAAGGGTACATAATTCGCGTGCCCATCTTCACACTGTCAATGTTTTGTGATTACGGAACTCCACACAAACCCTTGACATAAGTCGCTATTAAAAAGTCGGGCTGCCGCTCAACAATACGTAATAATTCTTAAAATAAAATGTCCAATGAAATAACTCCTTTTGAAACGTAGTTTGGGTTGAGCACAAGGATGGCAGATCTCGAACGAAAAAGTTTGGAAAACTTCAATATTGATTGTGTCACTGAAAATCAAAAGCTCTCGATATCATGTTTAATAGATAATCGGGGCGTAATAATTGGAACTAAGCACATTTGACGTACGTATGGTGACTTTCTATCGTTTCTAAAGGCAACGTTTTTATAACTTCAGAAAGCTGTTCTAACACAGTTAACTATTTCAAATAAAATTAATTAGCGATATTTGTATAGGTTATTATCCATACAAATGCGACAAGAAGATCGAGAACTTGCTATCTACTAGGATCAACATGTGCGCAGCCACAATTGTTTACATCGTTTCTGATATGAAGGAGAACCGCATTCTGATTGGCGCCAAATTGAGACTTGGAACCAATGAAATACAACGACCTGAGCCCAACTTTTAAATAGCGACTTATGTCAAGGGTTTGTGTGGAGTTCCGTAACTACAAAACCTTGACACTGTGAAGATGTCGCGTGCCTTACTCAATGTACATTAAACAATTACTAGTCAAATATGAGTGTTATATTTCATTAGATTTCTTCCAAAACATTCGATCCAAAGTTTAATATATGTAGTTGTTACAAAACAAATGTCAAAATATTCATTTTACCCCCTCCCCATGGATCAATGCAAATGGATGAGTTCATTATAAAACCATCGGGTCGAGATCTCCGCCGTAACGCGAATGGGAAAGCATGACTTCGCGCCATAATGTCTCATTCATAGATATTGCGCGCCAATTAGTGGACGAGTCCAAATTCTGGTCATGAGAATACTTCAGAGCACACCGGGTGTACACATCACAGGCACGTACATGCTGCCCCCTTTTTTGCAGCAGTCACTTCTTAACTTGATATTTACATATTATACAAATGGAAATATCATGGATCCCCCCTTCATTTTTTCGCAGCATGTAATAAATGAAACTGAAAATAAGGAATTCTAATTGAATTGAAGTTACAATTAGGATTTTCTTTCGTGATTTTGATTTTTTAAATTGTTTGTCAAGATGTTTTGGAGGAAGGCACCCCTACACACTTTAATAAACAATGCTACGTGCTTGAATATCCTTTCTACATGTATGGTTGGAAATTTATTTAAAAAGCCTTTCAGTTGATTTTGCATCTTAATAAAACAAATACAATTTAAAAATGGACTGGTTTATCTTCCGCTTTCAAGCTTATATGCAATTATTTGATATTTGTACATTCCTAAAATAATGTGAATTTATCAAATTATTTAATTTCAAGTGATATACATGTACATGCACTAGATCGAAGAAAAAACTGAAATTTCTTTTAAATTTGCACGTTCCGTTTTTGATTTTATGATTAGCAGCGAAAATACAATTCATTTCTTATATAATAGCGGAATTGATACATGCATGCTTTCACTGAATAATTTTGTTTAGTCAGGCAAGCTTTTTGGAAAGCTATTACTTGTAATACCACAAGGAATTCAACTGCGATTTTCGTGGAGTACCCCGGCCGCTTTCTGTGAATTGCATTCATTTTCGCCTTCAGACGAAACACAATTGGAAAGCGCTAACTTATGGTATTCTTTTCTACAATAATTCACCTACAACACTATATATGACATGCCTGTTTTTCTTTAATTCTATTTGCATAAGCAGCGTCCAAACATTGCTAGCCGACTAGAAAAGTTGTTTCATACAACGAACCACTATGTACATGTTTTGGGCAGAATGCAGAAAATAAAAAATAACTGATTTTAAAAAATTACCGTTTGAAAACTTTGTGAAAATCAAGCATGGTGATAATCACCCCAAAAATCCGGAAACTGGGCAAATAACTCCTGCATATTCAGAATGGTTACAGTCACTACTGCCCATTAATTTGTTAGTACAGAATTATTTCGTCCTTTAGTGGCTCACAAATTTAGTTTTGCTCCAAGGCAAGCCCACATTTGTTTAATACTGGATAATATCCCGCGCAAGCGCTGGGATTAATAATAGTTCACATTAATATGTTGAACCAGGGTTTTGTTTGTTCAATTTTCTATGTACTGTGTCCGAAAACTTTCCTAATTGCTTTTCTTAACATATTCTATAAAATTAAAGTAAAAAAGCAACTGTATGGCTGGATATTTAGAGGAGCGGACATGGATGAAAATCTTAACTGAAATTTATTGTATATACATTTACATGTACGCAAATTTTTATTTGCATATCTTAAACAAAAGATGTCATCCAAGGTATCTGCTCGATGATTAACTCGCCCAACATTTTCCGCAATGGTGTTAATTAGTCAATCCACGTTTTTAGGTATCCCGTTCTGAAAAATTCTTTCCTTTAAATATAAAATCGCGTCTATTGGTCCATTTGATTTAATAACTTTTTTTTTTATAAACCAAAGATGTCCGATCTTAAGTATCTGCCCGTGATGCATGATGACTCATCCTACATTCTCCACCATGTCGTTAATTAGTCAACCCGCGTTATTGGTTACCCCGTTCTGGAGAGTTCTATTCATCAAAACTAATATCGCGCATTCAAGAAACGAATTGGGTCATTTTATTTATTCAACATTTGTCAAATCTCAATTCTTATGTAGGTTCCTAGTTAATATATTCACTCTTTACGTAATCAATATTATTTCATTGCAAGTATATATTATGATGCAAACTCCCACTGACTTGGATCCGCCAATGCTTGTCCACCACCTTACTCTCATATTTGTTATTTCGGGCAGGTATATCGAAAATGAAAGTAAAGTAGGTTTTTAATTTATCTTACAATAATAACTTATCAGGTAAAATTCAATTATAGCTTACGGACTTCAATTTACACGTGTTGAAATACCAAAGGTGTAAGCAGTTACTCGTAGTTTATTGGCAAAATGGTTTAATTTATAAGTAAAGATTTCCTATTAGAAACGTCTTATTTGTTAACATTAAAGGGGCATGGTCACGATTTTGGCAAAAAATTATTTTCCCGATTTTAGTGTTTACAATGCTTCAGTAAGGCATTTTTAATAGGCAACCAAAATTTAAGTGTCATTCGTTGAGTTATAAGCGAGTTACGGAGCTAACAATTCTTTGCCATGTAAACAAAGCTTTTGTTTACATTTTGAACGTTGAAGTGAAAACTCCAGTTTTAGACCGAAACTGAACGTGGTAAACGTTAAGATCTCATTATTTATGCTTAAAATGAATAAGAAGATGGAAAAATCAGCTTGAAAAAGAATTTTTACCTGTATATTGAACTAATGTAAACAAAAACAGGGCACGAGCCTTGTTTACATGAAAAAGACTTGTGAGCCCTGTATCTTGCTTATAACTTCACTACTGACTCTCTAATTTCATTTGGTCATTGGAAATGCATTCCTAAAGCATTGTAAATAATAAAAACAGAAAAATAGAATTTGACCAAAATCGTGACCATGCCCCTTTAAGAACTCCATTGTTAATTCTTTCTTTTTCAGGGGGACGGGTACTTCGATATGGATATTGAAAACATTCCATACATATCTTGCAATAAAATATACAATTACTTTTTGAGCAAATAACTCCTGCATCCTCAGAATGGTCACAGTTATGGTTCATCAAAGTTTTGTTACAATCAAATATATCATTCTCTGTCCCTTGGCATGAGACATCGTCCATCCAGATTTGGTATTGTCCCTGACCAAATTGAGCCGTGACTGTTGGAACGGCGTTTTCTCTGTCAATATTCAGATTCAAAA
This sequence comes from Magallana ariakensis, assembly GCA_020458035.1. Lineage (NCBI taxonomy): Eukaryota > Metazoa > Mollusca > Bivalvia > Ostreida > Ostreidae > Magallana > Magallana ariakensis. Next base: position 23,981,572 of record CM035814.1, on the reverse strand, counting down.
GTCAAATAATGTTTAAGCTGGTTTAAAATTAAATGAAAAAAGAAAATAACATGGGTTTGAAATGCAATTAGATGAACATCAGGAAACAAATGAGAAAACCGAATCAAAGAAATGGAAATGAGTCTAGCTGTAAAACGTGCAGAAACCTTGGATATCCCAGCATAAAACAAATGACAGACGCGTCCTTGCTATCCCATGAGTCATCGCACACAGTACCCCACTGATTGTTATGCAAAATCTCAACTCTTCCCTCCATTGAATTAGCTCCACCAACGAGTCTTATATAAGGTGCTTCAATGTGATTGAAAAAAATATTAAGTTACACACATGTGTAGAATACCTGATCAATATGCTTCGTCTAAAATATACTTTTCTTATTTAATCAAAATCTCTTTCTATTTTGTAATCACCCTTTTGCATGAAATTTACGAAAACGCCAGTTAAAAATAGTTGGGTTGAAATGTGTAATTTCGACAAAAATATTTAGTATTTTGATGCCATGGTGAATTTTATTCATAAAAATAAAGGTTTATTTATCAATATGTTTTCAACGACATAATTTTAAGAGTTTTAAGTCTAGTCAAAAATATACACGCACAAGTAGACAAGCATACCTGCAAAAATATTACACACAACCCCCGCGTCTTCGTTGTGCCCACAGTCGTGTGTACCCAAAGTATTCTGTGAGCATGTAAATATATTGGTGTCATTATCTGTACATTCAAGCCCATCCATCCATATTCTACCATTTCCTTGTCCAAAGAATGCTTGCTTTTTCCCCTTAGCATTCATGCTGCAATGAACAAAAGATAAAGAATCAGGAACGTTACACACAATTATTCATCACAATCCACTTTCTTCAACATGGATAACAATTTTATAATGAAATATTTGAACTTGTGTATCCTAGTATTAAGCTGACGATAGCAACGTTTCATATGATAGTAACTGCAAACTACCCCCTACTTCCTTTAAACACACATACTCCGTATTTACCTGCTGTAATTTAGCATTGAGCAGACGACAGCTGCATCTTTGTCATCAAAGCCATCATCACACACTGTCCCCCATTCTCCATTATAAAACACCTCTACCCGTCCTTCTGCCGACGAGTTTCCCCCTACCAGTCGAACATTGTTAATTTGAGCTGAAAATACGAAAAGGACATAAAAAATAAAATTAAATTTAAAAAAAAGTTCTTTTTTATTTACTTCTTTTTTTTTTTAGGAAAAACATTAGTCTTTGTCCCGGAAACAGTAAACTTCTTCAATATTAATTTATAGAACTTACTTGAACAACTGTTTGTGTTGCATTCTACACTTTCATTAGCTTCTCCCTCGCACGGGTTACCTCCGTGTTGTGGCGATGGATCTGTGCAAGTTCTTCTACGCATTGACGTTCCTCCCCCACACAGAACGGTGCAATTCGACCATAAACTCCATCCGCTATATCTACCATCTACTGGGCAACTGATGTTATTGCAACTTTCAGATTGTTCTGATTCATCTGAGCATTCTTCTCCTCCAAATTGTGGAGATGGATTTGTGCAAGTTCGACTTCGCAATCTAGTCCCTCCTCCACATGTAACCGAACATATTGTCCAAGCCTCCCAGTCAGAATAATTTCCATCTATTGGACATTCATGAGCATTGCATTCCAGGGAATCCGTAGTTTCCCCTTCACATTCTTTTCCACCGTTTTGTGGGACTGGATTTGTGCATGACCTGTTTCTTATCTGAATACCTCCACCACAAGTTGACGAACAAAGTGACCATTCATTCCATATACTTAAACCGCCATCTCTTCGACATGGTGGTAGATTACACTCTTGAAACAAACCAATTAAATAGAAATAATTAAAAATCATAGTTACTAGTAAGTTCAAAATATTTTAAAGGCCTATTTTTTTTTTTTACCAAAGTTCCCTTTTTTGAAATACATTTTAACTTTGCTAAGGGAAAATAACTCTTTCGTTCTGATTTTTCTCCAAGTTGTATGTCTTAATGCTATAATTTTACAATATGTTTATATTTTTTGTTTTCTGACACAGTTGACAATAAACTTAACTAGATGAAAAAGTTTCTGCCTACTTAGATTTTACTTTTAAACAAAATAGTAAGATATTCTGATGCTAAAATGTGCTTCAGTTTATGTTTATCCCACTTCTTAAAAAGTGTGATGACATGTATATATTTTCAATTTTTGATGTTTAAGACTATTTAATTGAAATTAGTTCTGTTTTTTCAACTTTCATTAGAGAATTTCATGAGTATGGAGTTACCTTAAATATTAAAGCTCTACTTTTTCTGCATTATATTTATGTGAAAATGTGTATATTTATCAATTTATTGCGAAATCAAAGCTACATCTTAGAGTCTTGCATTGTTCAAATATATATGTACAAATAAAAAAAACTTACCAGATAAAATGTTACACAAAACCCCCGCATCTTCGCTGTGCGTACAGTCGTGTGAACCCAAAGTACTCCGGGGGCATGTAAATAAATCCGTGTCATAATCTGTGCAGCGAAGTTCGTCCATCCATATCCTACCATTTCCTTGTCCGAAGAACGCTTGCCCTTTTGCTGTAGCATTCATGCTACATTTAACAAAAAGATAAAAATTAAAGAAACAATTTCCCTTCATTGATGATTAGGACAAAATCAAAGCTCACTCTTTATTACTTAGATGGTGTAACCTAATAATAGGCAGACGATGTTGTTATTGAACATGATTTTTATATGCAAATCTCCGTTTCTTACACTATCAAACATTATCATTTACCTAGGTAAACCCAGCATTGAGCAAACAACAGCGGCATCTTTGTCATCGAAGTGATCATCACAAACTGTACCCCATTCCCCTTTAATGAACACTTCTACTCGACCCTGTGCTGAGGAATTACCCCCTACCAGTCGAACTTTGTTTATAGGTGCTGAAAATAAAAAAAAATGGAATTGGTTCCACAGGCGCTTGTTTCTGTAATAAAAGATCAAGTTTAATCCTGTAGTATAATAACAACACAAGGCATTCAGCTCCGATTTTCATGGAGTATCCCTTTCAGTGAAATGCACTCATTTTCAACGCATTGGTAGAGTATTTACAACCATTCTTTTCTACAACAATTCATCTACAAAACTATATATGGCATGTATCCCTTTATTAATTTCTTTCTGCATAAGCAACGTTTAAAAATTGCTCGCCGACTAGAAAAGTTGTTTCGCAACACGAACCTCTATATTAAGATCTTGGGCAGAATGCAGAACATTGGAAAAATCTGTTTTTATAGTATTTACCGGTACTAAGTTTGAAAACATTGCAAAAATTAAGCATGGTGATCATCAACAAAAAAATCCGAAAACTACACCTTATATGACTGATAAAGGCGTTGTATCACACAAACAGCGATATTTTAAGCTTTCCCAAAACCCCATACGTGATACGTAATCAAGCGACGTGCACTTATCCAGTACTTATTGGGCATATAACTCCTGCATCCTCAGATTGGTTACAGTCATTACTCCCCATAAATTTGTTAGTTCCCATAAGATAGAATTATTTCGTGTTTTTTTTTGGGGGGGGGGACTCATAAACTTAGTTTTGCTCCAAGCCCACATTTGTTTAATATTTTCTCTAAGAAACGTCATACTGTAAACGTCTTTAATTCCACGGTTCTAAAATTTCACGGTTTGCTCAGTTGTTACCTTTCGGGGTGGTTTTAATTTCACGGAAAATCGATTTTTCTATGATCCACGATACTTGTCGTCTTTCGGTTAAAAGATGTCAGAATAAAATGCTGTACATTGTTAATATCTTTGGGTTTTTTTAATGTTTTTTTTTACAGAAAAAATACTGAAATCAATTATAAATCATTTACATAGTGCCAATTAAAAGAAGTCTATTTAAGCAAAAAATTTAGTAAACAGCCTGTCGTCTTAACTGCGACGGAACAATACTTATAAAACCCGCTGTTTATTGGCATCATTATTGAACAAAACTATCAAAATGTTGTTAAATTCACGAAAAAAAGTCCAAATGTGAATAAAGTGAAATTAAAAACTACACAATGTTTTCCACGTGTACAGTATTTGTAAACAATAAAAAGTTATTGTTTTGATGTAAGTATAGAATTTAAGTCTTTCTTTTTCAGGGGAAGGGTACTTCGATATAAATATTAAAAAAAACATTAAGTATGTATTTTACAATAAAATATACAAGTACTTGTTGAGCAAATAACTCCTGCATCCTCAGAATGGCCACAGTCATGGTTCACTAAAATTTTGTTACAGTCAAATATATCATTCTCTGTCCCTTGGCATGAGACATCGTCCATCCAGATTGGGTCTTGTCCCTGGCCAAATTGAGCCATGTCTATTGATAAGGCATTTTTTCTGTCAATTTTCAGATTTCAAATTTAAATAATGTTCCATCCATGATTTAGGTATTGAAATTTAATTAAAGATACTTAAAAATAACATTGCTTTAAAATGCATTTAAAATACCATTAGAAAAACATATTAGATAACAAATCAGTAAAGTAAGAAAACGAAATGAGTCTAGCCATAAAATATGCAGATACCTTGAATATCCAAGCATAAAGCATACTACTGACGCGTCCTTGTTATCCCACGAGTCATCGCACACAGTTCCCCACTCATTGTTATACAAAAGCTCAACTCTTCCTTCCAGTGAATCAGCTCCACCAACGAGTCTTATATTAGGTGCTTTAATGTAATTGAGAAAAACGTGTAGAATATTTGATCAATTTGTATGGTTTTCCCATTTAAACAAAATCCTTGTCTATTTTGTAGTCACTTATTTGCATGAAATTTACGAGAACTCTAATTAAAAACCGTGTAATTTAAAAAAAATTAGTACTTTGATGCTACATGTATCTTACACTTTATTCATAAAAATAAAGGTTTATTCATACTTATGTTGTTAAAACTTAAACCACATAATTTTAAGAGTTTTTTGAAAATCTAGTCCAAATATATATGCACCAGTGGACATGCATACCCGCAAATATGTTACACACAACCCCCGCATCTTCCCCGTGCGCACAGTTGTGTATACCCATTGCATTCTGTGAGCATGTTAATAAATCTGTGTCGTAATCTGTACATTCTAGCTCATCCATCCATATTCTACCATTTCCTTGTCCAAAGAATGCTTGCTGTTTACCCTTGGCATTCATGCTACAATGAACAAAAAGATAAAATAATTTCATCAAGAAGGACAACAATTTTATAATGAAATCATTAAAATTGTGTAACCCAGCAATAAGAAGACGATAACAGAGTTTAATAATTCACAATGCCCCCTACTTAAGGGGGAAGAAACTATACATACGTTGTACTATGAATCAAATAATTAACATCTATTATGACTGTATATCATATATCTTTTGAATAAAACCCTGGAACTGAATACTAGTAAATCAGGTATTATCGATTGATAAATTTAAATTTCCCGCCGATATGAGAACTGCCATTCCCGTTTTTTCTCTCAGCAACCTTCTGCTATAAACTAGAAAGCAAAGGAACTATATCGATTTAATATCGTTTTTTTACCAACGAAAAAAATCAAGAGAAGACATTCGCTTCATCAAAAACAAAGCATTCTCAATCACTTAAGATGTTATATATGTAGACGCCATTATCTAAAATCAAAGGAGTAAGGTCAGAGGAATATTAGCGTGGTTGTAAGGTTTTGTCAACATATGCTAGACATCTTAGAAAATGTCTGCAGTCGTTTTAATGCCGTTTAATTTCAAGGATTGTGGGTGTATTTTAATTATCTCGATAATAAAATATTCATTTAGTTGGAGCGAAAAATTTAGATTTTTGACTCGGGTTAAAATCGTTTTCAACATTGAAAATTGAATTCAAATGTGTAGTATTAAGATCCTTTTTATAGTTGTAAGCATCATCGTGGATTTGTTGTCAATAAACCGGTCCTGAAATCAACAACATAAAAAGCGTAATAATAAACTGACATAAATTTAGTCAATAATCCCGAACTAGTTATATTTTTAAGATTTGCACATTTATATAAACATTATGATTTTTTTTCCAGTTTACTACTTGCATAACAATATGACGTAAACCAGCTTTTGAACAAAAGCAGAGCACAGTGTATAGTAAATGAGATGTTGTGACGTAAAAAAATGGTGTTTTTTTTTCAATACAAGAGTTTAACATCATGTCAGCCACCACTAAATGGCGTGGAATTCAATTTTCACAATTTCAAACGTATATCAAATCTTAATTATGTAGTTTATCTTCAAAACAATTTGACAAACTGTAATCATTGAAACTACTGAATAGTTCAAATATTTTTAAAAAATCTATGACATCCCTTCCCTTTTAATTTATACATTGATACTCCATTTTACCTGCTGTAACCCAGCATTGAGCAGATGACAGCTGCCTCTTTGTCATCGAAGTTATCATCACACACTGTCCCCCATTCTCCATTATGAAACACCTCTACCCGACCTTCTGCCGACGAGTTTCCCCCTACCAGTCGAACATGGGTTCTTTGAGCTGAAAATAAGAATAAAGCATTGTGTACTTTCAAAAAATCAATTTTTTGTAAATTTTAATGTTATCATAAACCAATCAGTTGTGTGCCCACTGATGTTTAAATCACTAATGGATAGAACCTTCGTCTATTATTGCTATGAAAAAGTAGGTTGAAATGAATACCGGTCGCTTTGACTATGTGGACAAAAATAAAAAAACAAACATTGCAGCATTGCATTAAATATCTTTGTCGTTTTCTGAATGTGCTTGGCATGAAAGTTTTATTCAATGAAATAGTACTTGAAGATACCTCAATTAAATATAAGTTACCTAGATAGATAATCAATTTAGTATCTTTCCCGGTAATGTGCCTTTGACTGAATTAATTTCACTGTTTAGTAATTAAACTGTTTAAACAATTACAACAAAAAAGGTTTCCTTACTTATTCACCCATTAAATAACGTATTGATCATTGACGCAAGTATGCCAACAATAGCATTGTTCTAAATGTATTTTTTAACACATGTAGCAGTATCATTGTATTTACATTATAACTTGCATTATAACTTACATTTTAACTTACAGTATAACTTTGTTTAAAAAGAAGATACCTGTATGCACTATCAATACTTTTTAAGGAGGTTGGATCCTGCGATCATAAGTCTCTTAGTTTTTTTCTAAAGTATTTTTTAAAAATCTACATACATAGCTAAACCAAAATTCAAAACAAAATTTTGGGGTATTCGATTGATATAAATGAACAAAGATGTAAATTTACGATGATGTAAAAATCCAATGTACAGGTAGTTTTGTTTATGTCACGATATTAAAGTGGAAGTTTTAGTGGAAACACCCATCATTATCTTATATGTAAATCTCGAAGCTTATTTTTAGAATATGATAAATTAATTCAGAAAGAAAAAACTCACAAACTTTGGACCATCATACATATATATATATAGATTCATTACTGTTGGGCTTTTGGGAAGGGAATTAAGAAGTTAGAAAAAAATAACTAACGTGTCCTTTTTTTACACCATGTTTGTATATAAGCACATGCAATTGAGGCCAGCTGTTACGCATTTATCTCAGAAATCAATATATATCAATCGTTTTCGTTTCTGGCATAGCCCTATGTATCAGATAAGAAGTAAATTTGCTATATACACGAAACAGGAAAAGGCAGTTAATTAACGATGCACTTTATGTCATATTTGTATAATTCAAATATCCTCAATTGTTTTTATGTGTAAATTGTCAAACTACGTAAGTTTATGGGAAAAGAAAAAAAATTATAATTGACGAACTGTTTATCAAGTTAGCTGAGAATGCCTTTGGTTCTTTTTTTAAATATACCCCATTGAGCTAAACAATGTTGAAACAGTCATTTATTGTATATATAAGTATCTGTTATTTCGACCAAAACTTGATAATTTTTATCATATATATATTTATATATATTTATACACCATAGGCCTTTGTCATTTTCTGGTGTGTAATGTGCTTAAATATTTTGGAAAAAGGGTCATATCTCAAAATTATTTTGGCCAATTTTTGCCTTTGTAACAGCGTATTTCTGGCCCAGGAACTATCATTTAAAAGTAGAGACGTGGTCTTTAAACAATGGGAGATAATCAGTGAAATATATCATACAATACAACACTACAGCAGTATTAGTATCTAAATATTACCGCATTAAGCAGGAACAAGTGGGTAGATATCTCCATTTTACATATAAAAATAAGGGTATGTTGTAGATCAAACTTTGTTCAGGGCATCATCATCAATTCTCTTCATTTGATGCATTTTTGGTCTGATGGAATGTTGATTTAAAAGTTTATCACCATAACCTACTACATGTACTTGAATTTCACAGCTTTTCAAATTTGAGATGTACATCTTGGGCAGGGTGATGTTTAGGATTATCAAACTTTGTCAGTTGATGCTTCTCGAACGCGCTCGAGGTATCAGAGTCTAATAATTTGTTTTGGCAATAATGATTTTAAGGTGGAATAACACATCATCACAAAATGGCTGACCTCTGATCGAAACAACATTTCGTTTTATTAAAACGATTTTATCGATAGTAACAAGTAACTTACTCCATAGCCGAATGGATTAATTGTCGGGCTTGTGATCCGTACATCCCGAGTTCGAAATCCGCAGGGGCTTTTGTTGTTACTTACTGAATTTAATTTTTTAGATATTCATTTTGTATCCCCAAACTGCAATTTTTTTCGCTTATTTGACATATATACAGTTTTTAATCATTAAATCTTTCATAATCAAATAATTTACTGTTAAGTTGAGTGACTTCTTCCGGATATGTTATTTTACCTTAAGAAAATGAAGTGGGACATAATGTTCGACAAACCGGTTTTAAGACAACTTTCCCGATTTCTCCGGCAGGAGACTTATAAATAAATCGTCTCTGTTACTGTAGCAAGGAGACTATGATTTTGGTAATTTGAATCGCAGGAATAACGCAATTTAAGTCGGGAGGTGGGTATTTTCTGCCTACCTACCCATCTACTCGATATGTTCATCTTAAAGGTTAAGGAATGTTTTCAATAGTTATCCAAAGTATACTCATAAATTGGGTTGGGTTGGGTCAGTTTACGCTTTATTTACTGCTTCACGGATATAAATTATTTTGGAACCAATCAGAAAGCGCGTTCCAACCAAAATTAAATTATTCCTAAGTCCATCTGACAACGGAACAATGCCAACCTACCAATCCTTTATTTAATTTCAGATAAAAATAGTTAGCATATAGACATGTCTAAGCATTATTGTCAAATGCTTAAGGATTAATCAATTGATTTTATCACGATACACGTTTGCACATAATGACAGCCGCGGATCCCGGTGACCCAAAATTCTATAGTTATATATTAGGTAAATATCGATATAATTTTTTGCTCTAATATTAATATAAGTGTTTTTACATAAAAACGCATCTATTAAAAAATGATAACACTTAATCATAATACAACCTTCAAACACAACTTTTTGCTTCGGTCGATATATGGAGAGAGAGAGAGAGAGAGAGAGAGAGAGAGAGAGAGAGAGAGAGAGAGAGAGAGAATATAAGTTGTTTAGATCTTACAACTCCCCACCCCTATTTCAAATCCTTGGTATCTCAAATAAATTATCATCTTTATTTCTTTTGTTTTCAATCCAACTCCTTTAATAACTCTTGCATGATTTATCCTCTTTGCTGCTCAAAGGTTCAAACACCTTAGATTTTAAAGTCATTTCCAAAGTTACAGTTGAAAAGATACGTGTATATGGATTTTTGGAGTTGTTACATTTTGTTGATAAAGAAATATATGAATACAGTTTGCTTTTATATTGCCTTCATACCAGAATTGTTTACATGAGTTACAGAGCCATTCGCACTACAGAGACCAAACATATTCTTCCCCGATTTTTCCTATTATACTCAGCTGGAACTTACGCCAACACTTTTATAACCTCGGTCTTTTGAGAAGTACTCAGTGAAGCATACTAGTATACTCATAGTACGGGGTACGAGAATTTAAAATATTTCAGACCCATTTTTTGAAACATCCGATAGCTCTTTCTTTGCTCAATATACCAGTATGAAGAATACAAGATATGCATTTATGTATTTATTTTTTCATGTTCTTGGATGTAAATTATCTACATTCTCATTTAAAAAAAAAAACCTTGCCTCGACCATGCGGGTTTTGTTATTGTATTATTATCTTTGTTAATTACAATGTAATTTAGCTCTTCTAAATATTTATTTGTCCAGGGTAAATAGGGCATGGTAAATCTGTAATATCAAATTATTACTAGAAAGTCAATGTCAAAATCTGATATAAAATCCGTTCATTCATCCGCTGTCTGACGCAATTTCTATTTTCAATGGCGCATGAGCATAAAAGTCGATAAAGCGATGGTGCGATGAACAATGGCGAGGGTGCGATAGAGATCTAACGATGACACGATACAGCATCGCGTCATCGCTATCGCACAATCGCGTCATCGCTATCGCACCATCGCGCTATCGCTATCGTACCATCGCATCATCGCGCTATCGTTTCATCGTGCTATCGCACCATCGTCATCGGATTGTCGCGCCATCGCATCATCGTCATCGCGCTATCGCACCATCCCGCCATCGTTATCGCATCATCGCACCATCGACATCGCATTATCGCGTGATCGCACTATCGACCCCAACCTCGATGGTGCGATGGCACGATATTGATGGCACGATATTGATGGCACGATATATGGCATTTTTGTAAGCACTTACACATTTTTTATAACAACACACAATTTTGAATTCAAACGCCTAACAAAAATTAAGTGTCCTCTGATTTTATGCTTTGCTTTGAATATATGTATTTCTTTTCCATATTTACTATGGCATTTGTATTTTTGAATTTTGGGAAACATGCATGTAGTCTTGAGATGCTACTAATATCAAATAGCGGTAAGCATTTTAATTTTTTAAAAATAATTCATTTGTACAAAAAACTAACTTTGCATCCATTATCTTCATTTAAATTTGATAACAATTATTTTTATTAAGAGAGAAAAAACGAGAGAGAGAGAGAGAGAGAGAGAGAGAGAGAGAGAGAGAGAGAGAGAGATGGTTAGAGTTAAAATTTTACTTACCGTCAAGAAATGCAGCTTTTGAGAAGAAAATCATACAAATAAATTGTATTGTATTTTTGCTCGATTCCATTTTGAATTCATACAATGATTTCACCTATTCATTCTGCTCAGAGCTGAATATAGTAATGGCGAAAAAAGCTTATATATACTACATGTAATATAAAGGAATGAAAATGAAAACTGGAAAAACCACCTCGTTTTTATTCAATGATTCGTGATTGGTCGAAGCGCTACTTCCGAGAAAAACTGTTGCTAAAAACACTTTCCTGTTTTAAAACTGACCGTTTGAATTGTATAGTAAACGTCCTTCGAGGACAAACGTGGAAAAATTAAAATATCGAATATTACATTTACTGTGTTATAACTACGTGATGGGGCAAAACTAATTCTTAATCAGTATCATAATATTCTTATGTTTTGTTATAAATGTAATGTAATGGTATGTAAATTTTTGTTATATGATGTTGTTTCCACATATATTTCTCAACCTTTAATACAATCCAAACATGTATTTCAGTTAGTTTGTTTTGTCAAAGTTAATATATGAGAAGAATCAATGTTGGAACATTTAATTTGCAAATAAAGTGTTATAAAATAGAATTTATAAGCGTGAATTAGTAGGCAATAAGTGAATGAATCAATCAGTCAATTCAAAAATCAATCATCCTGTACGAAAGATACTATTATGTATAATATCTATAATCATTTTGATCAGAACCCGCAACCTGTCGATAATCATTGCAACTGCTGGTATGTATGAAGTTATCAGCTACATATATAGTCAAATAAGTCAATACCACGTACTACTAGTAATGAGAATTTTAATATATTCCCAAAGTTCATTTCAAAGGTTCTCCAAAAGTCGAAGATTACGGATATTTTCATAATTCTTCTTTTTCTGAGTATTTGTCCTCGTACTGGACGTAGAATGTAAAATGTGACTACTAAAGGTACTTATATAGACTAACCATGTTTACGATATACAAAAATACTTAACTTCAATTTGTTCAACCTTGAAAACAACTTGAGATATGAAATTGTAAGTGAGAAGGCCCTTGATAAATTGGTTAAAACCATAGCTAAAAAGCTGAATGCTTAAGAAGTGTTAACATTGACGTCCGTCGTTAGAGAGAGAGAGAGAGAGAGAGAGAGAGAGAGAGAGAGAGAAGGGGGGCTATGACGAATCTTTTGTTAATAAGAACACAATGATTTACTGGGATTTTCTTCTAGATATTTCTATGAACACTTAAAGCACTTAACTTTTTTTTTTACCAAGAAATAAAACTTATATCGCTTATGTAGTATAACCTTGAAAAGGAAATACTACAACGTAGAGTCATTTGGGGTATTCCGAATTAATTTTTACTTCTTGATTGCACTTTAAGGTATCCCACTCCTCAATGTTTTTGTATCAAGAATTTCTTGAGAAGTATATTATTGAAATCTGTAGACAAAATATACTTAAAAAATACAAAGAAAATGGGGGGTCAGTGTTTATCCCTCTGAGTTATGGTCAATTTAATTTGACCTTTTTGCACCTAAAATGCAATTTCAGCCTGATTAGGATTTTTTGTAAGTATTTCTGATTAAGCAAACTTTTTTCTTCAAATATTGTTTATAATTATGCACAATGGTCACACTAAATAGAGGGATTACGAAAAACAATTGTACGAAGCTGCTTTAATTTTTTTGTGACCTTTTTGAACTTAAAATAGACAATTTATATAATAGTTAAAATTTTATTTGAAATAAAAACTTTTTGAATATCAAGAATTTTATAAGATTAATTAATAATCAGTTGCCTAGATAATGTATTCAGTATTATTTTGACATAATAAAACATGGGGGTCAGTGATGTCAAATTTTTAGATATATGGATTTAAAGGTAAAATTCTCGCAAAATTTGGCTTTAAAAAATTTCAGACTTTGCCTATACATTTGCATCATTTTATGCTTAAATTCCATCACTCTCTCAAGATTTAGTTTTGTACATGTCACACAGAACCTATAAAATATGTTACAAACCTATCAAATGTTTAAAATGTGAATAATGAATAAAGTGTAATAAAAAGAAAAGTATATCGAAAATTCATAAAATAGTTTGTTTCTGTCATTTTCGTCTAAAAAACCTTCCGCGCGAAAAAATAGTTTTCCCGAAAACTTGTTTGTTTTTTGAATTCAGATGAATTTTCTTTATGAATATTGGGTAATAATGAAATAATAATCATTCTGTTATGATTAAATAAATAAAATCATATTTATCTAAAATATAATGATCATCTGCGCAATTAAATCAAAACGTGAGGAATGAGATACCTTAAAGAAAAAAATGATTACAATTTTATTGTATTTTCTAAAGCTTTTTTTTCATTTTTATAGTCTATATACGTGACGAATTGGCGTACGAAGATTCCATTAGACAGCCAATATGAAGTTAACCTTAGATTATTTATACTATTATTATTATTATTATTAACTGGACAAAAAACTGCTTTGAGTTATAGCTATATTGCTCCGGTGAACGATGCGGACTTAAGTTTTTTTAAAAAATTAGTTATGCTCATTATATTTTCGAGTATAGAATAGAAGTAAATGATTTTTTTCCAATTAAGATGGCCATGTTACCTCGTTCATTACATCACAAAGTCTGTGACAGCTCTGAATAACAAAATCTGATAATTTTGATGTCCTTTCTATATTTGTATCTTTATACATGTAACAAGCAACGGCTATTATTTTAACTGTGCTCAATTTTCATTGGAAAGTGAGAATAAAAACTATAAAGAAGAGAATTTACACTAAAATCAAAATCAAACAGTTAAAAAAAACTGTGGCTCCCAGTAGACTTAAACTTAATGACATTAGTACAATTATTTAAAAGGAGAGTAAAAAAAATATCAATTTTTTTTATTAGATATGTTGAATTATTAGAAAAAACCATTACTCTCTGATTTTTAACATGAGTTAGTCTACGTATACAGATACGGGGCTAACACAACTCGGAGACACTCTGTAATATAGTCCTAAGAGTATTAATCTAGAAAAAAAATTGATCCCTCTTTATGACATCGGGAATAATAAAGCACAAGTTCCAAATTTTGTTTAAGTATTTCTATGTTAATAAAGTGAGTATCTGAAAATAAACATATATATATATTTTTATTTTGTATACCAATGAATAAACACCATTAAAAGTTGCGAGAATTTGAAGAAAAAAATTCCAATATAATTCTAACAGTTTTACTGTATGATGTCTTTATGATCAGGACTCGCAAGCTATCGATACTCATTGAAATTGCTGGTCTGCATGAGGGTATTGATTATTGTATAGTCAATGCAACGTGCTACGAGTAATAAGAGCTTTAATATATCCCCAAAGCTCACTCCAAAGGTTCACAACTGTTTCGTTGATAATGGGTTTTTCATCATTTTTATTTTTTGAGTATAGCTGTCCTCGTTATGGACGCAAAGTACAATTCTGAGTTTAAAGGTACTTATATATATATATATATATATATATATATATATATATATATATATATATATATATATATATATATCGTTTAAGCATGTTTACGATAAACTTCAATTTCAATTTTGTTGAACCTTAAAAAGAACTTGAAATATGACATTGTTTGTGAGAAGGCATTGTTTTGGTAACAAAAACATGCCTATAAGCTAAAAGCTTACGTGTACATAGTTTTTAATGAACATAAAAACCAATTAGACCTTCTTATTTACGTTTAACAAGAATGGTTACGACGGGTCTTTGTTAATTTAGAACATAACGATTTTATCGGAGTTTTCTTCTAGTACATGTATTTCTATGAACAATTCAAGCACATTACTTGTTTTACTAATAAATAATTCTTATATCATTAAGTTAAAGAAGATTGAAAAGGTCAGTTAGTATTCCAAATTAATTTTTACCTCTTTAAAAAAACAACAAAACAAAAACAAAAGGCACAGAGGCCACACTGCTTACCTAAACAACAATAGCCATAACTGATCAGAAATGCTATTGACCCTTAATAAATTACCAAATACAAAATATCTAGGCAGCATTGTATAGTATATCTTGTTTATAAAGATTTTATTTTTTTCAACATATTCTTTAAATAAACGTTGTGCTTCTTTAGGTGTTCCAGTATTTTAAAGTTTTACTCTATGTATTTCTATGTAAAAATTCGGCCCCCACTGTGGCCTCACCCTACCCCAGGGGATCATGGTTTGAACAAAATCAAATCTCCAGGTCTACCTAAAGATGCTTCCACAAAATTTACAGATTTTCTGGTTCTTTTTAGATTTTTTACTTGTATCATCAATTAAATCAAGACGTAATAACGCTTGAATAACGTCATACGTTGGTTTGTAACGTATGGATCATTGCCTTAAATTTCAACCTAATTCTAAAAGATGAAACCAGAGGAGTTCCGCAAAGGGTGTGATACAGATCCGTATTAGCTCTGCAGATCGATATCAGCCCTACATGATCCGTATCAGCCCCGGATGCTAAATGACCTAAAACTTTGTTGTATGATAATGTACTAGTCATTAGAATTCTCAGGTAACCTCTGTGTGATATTTTTGTGATGTTTTGTATACCTATTGCTCTTTGTATTATTGTCATTAATTGAAAGAAAGTTGTAGTTTTTCACAACACTACCGAGTTACATTCTGTTGTGACTTTGGCTATAGCAACGTAATCTTTATTTAATGACCTGTTATATATTTATAATTGTTAGAACGTAGGTAGGCAGGCATAATTGTTTTATTCTGGGGAAATAAACGATAATGGTAAAAGTTCACATTCGGACGGACGGACATTATACAAAACGTAATCAGAAAAGTTCATTTGAGCTATCAGTCCAAGTGAGCTATAACAATCTTCATTAGTCCACCTTTTTTATGTGATGTAGAAATATCATTTTTCTGGCGGAAAGATTAACAACAAAGACAAAATACAGAGAAAATTACTGTTGTATGTTTAAGGTTTCTTAACACACAATTACATTTTTACACGAATAGTCACACAAAATAATGTTAACATTCAGCACTGCTGGATTTACACGAACCATCAGGGCACTTATGTAGGCCTTCTGGACAGGATGCACCAGCGCTTGTACCTACAAATGCAAAAAAGAAGATAAAAATATAAGCTTTTTTAATAGCAAAATAATTAACCATAATTTTAGGGACTTTCGTTTCTATACTAACACCCGACCCTACTATTATTCTAAGGTTTCGTTTTCCTGGGGGGTGGGGTGTCATTTTTTTTAAAATCAGTATTTTTAACTTTATTAAAGTCCGATTTAAAATCAGTCTGTCATTTACCTTAAAAGCTAAAATGCAGAAGTTCCCAACTTTCTAGTATTTTGTACGTTTAAAAAGTAATTTTATTTTATAAAACAGCATTTCTTTTGGAACACAATATTGGAAAAATTGTAAAATCGGGGAATTTTAAAAGAAAATATTGAATGCAAAAGCTTCTTACAAAATTTCAAAATGCACTGCAATTGATTAAAAATCAACAAAATATTATTTTTCAAGATGAGAAACTTATTCAGCAACATAAATATCAACGATATGGCATTAAACTGAATCATTCAGATCGTTTTTACATTCTTTGAAATAAAAGCTGAGATATTTTCAAAATAAGAACTTACACATAACAGGTGATTCATCACTTTCGTCATCGCAATCCGGTAATCCATCACATTTATACTCATTAGAAACACATTTCACTTTGTCTACACATTCATATTCTGTGGCAGGATTCTTACAAACTGAAACCACAAAATTACATTACTGCAAACACATACCTATAAAAAATACTTAAAATCATAACACATAAAATTGTAATACTATTACTGTAAATATAATTATTTAAAAATCAATCTTATAATGATAATTAACTATTATAAAATTTAAAGTGTTAAACTAAGTAAACATTAATAATCTAAAAATTACACTAGATCACCCCAAATTTAACAGACATTACAGCTAATTTTCCTAGAGTTTACATTACGAAGAATGAATTGTGAGCTCTATATCTCACTTATAACTCGACGACTGACGCTCAAATTTTGTTTGACTATTGAAAATGCCTTACTGAAGAATCGGAAACATCAAAACCCGAAAAACAAATTTTGACCAAAATCGTGACCATGCCCCTTTAAATGTTAACTGTTGCAAGTCAGTTTATATGAGTATAAACGATATGTAATTCATCCCTTTTTATACAATTCTTTATCAGCAATTACACAGCTATTACACATATGAAGACCCTTTTTCGTCTTAGATGTCGTCAGCAAAAAGTGGATGTATCTAATCCAATGAAATAGCGGTTTAGAGACATAAACCTTATAATGCTCGTATATATTTTTCTAGCAATTGCATTCATTTCTATAGAAAATGTGTAATGAGTATATGGTAGAACAGAGCATTTTGATAATGCATTACAATTGCATGCTTGAGCAAATTTAAAAATAATATATTTTCGTATCAAATTGATAAGAAGGAAGTCCACTGTCTTTAGAAATCAGCCTACACATAAATATGATCGGCGTTACAACATTTATCATAGTCAACTAATAAACACAGTACTTTTGAGACATCGATAGTAGGTTTTTACGTATATCTGAAGAAAGATATGCTAGGGGTATGGGGTTAATTCTCTTGCTAGAAAAAAACATTCAATTGATTGTGACAATCTAATTATCAGGACTGTTAAGAAATAGTGCAATTTGTTAGAGAAACGTGCGTGTACCCCGCTAAATTTGATAGAATTTCAAAGAACTCACTTGAACAACGCTTCGTGTTGCATTCTGTCGTTTCATTTGCTGGCCCAGCGCATTTTTTACCTTCGTATTGTGGCGATGGGTTTGTACAAGTTCTTTTACGCATTGAAGTCCCAATCCCACAGGTAACAGAACATTGTGACCACAAGCCCCACTCGCTATATTTACCATCTACTGGGCAGTTGTTTAAATTGCAATTTTCTGTTTGTTCCGATTCGTCGGAGCACTCCTTCCCCCCAAATTGTGGAGGTGGATTTGTACAAGTTCGTTTCCGCGATTGTGTTCCTCCTCCACATGTAACAGAACATGAGGTCCACGCATCCCATTCAGAATATTTACCATTCACTGGGCAGTTGTTTGTATTGCAATTTTCCGATTGTTCCGATTCGTCGGAGCACTCTTTCCCCCCAAATTGTGGAGGTGGATTTGTACAAGTTCGTTTCCGCGATTGTGTTCCTCCTCCACATGTAACAGAACATGAGGTCCACGCATCCCATTCAGAATATTTACCATCCACTGGGCAGTTATTTGTATTGCAATTTTTTGATTGTTCCGATTCGTCGGAGCATTCTTTCCCCCCAAATTGCGGAGGTGGATTTGTACAAGTTCGTTTCCGCGATTGTGTTCCTCCTCCACATGTAACAGAACATGAGGTCCACGCATCCCATTCAGAATATTTACCATCCACTGGGCAGTTGTTTGTATTGCAATTTTCCGATTGTTCCGATTCGTCGGAGCACTCTTTCCCCCCAAATTGTGGAGGTGGATTTGTACAAGTTCGTTTCCGCGATTGTGTTCCTCCTCCACATGTAACAAAACATGAGGTCCACGCACCCCATTCAGAATATTTACCATCCACTGGGCAGTTGTTTGTATTGCAATTTTCCGATTGTTCCGATTCGTCGGAGCACTCTTTCCCCCCAAATTGTGGAGGTGGATTTGTACAAGTTCGTTTCCGCGATTGTGTTCCTCCTCCACATTTAACAGAACATGAGGTCCACGCACCCCATTCAGAATATTTACCATCCACTGGGCAGTTGTTTGTATTGCAAATTTCCGATTGTTCCGATTCGTCAGCGCATTCTTTCCCCCCAAATTGTGGAGATGGATTTGTACAGGTCCGTTTTCGTAATTGTGCTCCTCCTCCACAAGTAACGGAACATGAGGTCCACGTGCCCCATTCGGAGTATTTACCATCTATGGGACATTCGTGTGTATTGCATTCAAGAAAAACTTTTCGTTTACCATCGCAATCTTTACCACCATATAGTGGGATTGGATTTGTGCATGACCTATTTCGTCCTTGCATGCCTCCGCCACAAGTTGCCGAACATTGCGACCATTCACTCCAGAAACTAAAACCGCCATTAATTGGACACGGAGAAAGATTACAATCTGACGATTCATGGAATAGGCCAGTGCAATTTCTTCCACCAAATGCCGGAAAAGGATCATTACATAGTCTTAACCGTGTTTTATTGCCCCCTCCACAGGTATGTGAACAAACAGACCATGCTTGCCATTCGCCAAAAGCCCCATCAATTGGACACGGGTGTGTATTGCATTGTGAATAATCTTTATCGATCCCGTTGCATTGTTTTCCGCCGTACTGTGGAGGTGGATTGTTACACCTTCGTAATCTTGATTTAAACCCTCCGCCACATGAATGAGGACATGGTGACCATGCGGTCCATTCACTGTATTTACCGTCAATTGGACAGTGTTGTATACTACAGTTTATAATTTGTTCGTTTTGGCCAGTGCAGTTTTTACCGCCATATAACGGAGATGGGTTTGTACAAGATCGTGATCGAACTGAGGTTCCACCACCACAAGAAACAGTGCACAAAGACCATGCACTCCAGCGAGAAAACCCACCATTAATGGGGCACTGATGCACATTACAATTTAGAGATTCGGAAAAATGACCATTGCAAGGCTTTCCTCCATGTTGTGGTGGGGGATTGCTACATGATCTGTTTCGTATAACTACACCTCCTCCACAACTTTGCGAACACTCAGTCCAGTTGCTCCATTCAGTAAATCTTCCATCAATTGGACAAAAAAATTCGTTACACCATATTATTTGAGAACTGTTTCCAATACAGGTTTTTCCGCCATGCGCTGGTGTTGGAGAATTGCAAAACCTCATTCTTTCTTTGTTACCTCCCCCACAGCTTCTAGAACAACCTGACCATGAACCCCAATTTCCAAAACCACCATTCACAGGACAAGGAGATGTGTTGCAAGTATCTGACTCATTAAAAGAATCTGAGCATTTTTTTCCTCCGTATTGTGGCAATGGATTCGTGCATGTTCTTTCTCTTGTTTTTAATCCACCACCACATGAAACGGAACAGACACTCCACAAATTCCATTCGCTGAAACCGCCATCGATTGGACAGGGTATTTTATTGCAAATTCTAGTTTCCTCAAATAAACCAGTACAGTTATCTCCTTCATATTGAGGTTCTGGATTGTTACAAAATCGTTTTCTACTTGACGAACCTCCACCGCAAGTGTCTGTACAAGAAGTCCAAACACTCCACTCTGAGAATCCACCATTAACGGGACAATAGTTATTATTGCAACTTCCATATTCAAAATAAAGTCCACTACATGGCAGACCACCATGTCTTGGGCGGGGATTGGTACAATTTCTATTTCTTTTTGTAGCCCCACCACCACAACTTTTTGTACAGTGTGACCAGCTGGTCCATTCCGCAAATCCGCCATCAACAGGACAGGGAGTCATGTTGCAGATATCGTGTTCATTTTCTGCACCAAGACACGGACGCCCATTATTTCTGGGTACGGGATTATTACACATTCTGGATCTTTCGCGATTGCCTCCTCCGCATGAAACGTTGCAAGCACTCCAAGAACTCCATGCATTCCAACCACCATTAACATTTGATGCTGAATAATATTTTGGAAAATGCATGTGCATAATTATTGACAATTTCATTACTGAATTAAATATAAGTGGTTCAAGAACTACTCTATGGTTTCAAATGTTAACTGGACTTGCATCTAAAAAATGTGAGAAATTAAATTTAACCTTAATTTTGTTAGATTCAAATTTATTGTAAATATCTGAACTGCAAATTTTGTATTATCAATACAATATATCTTTTATTTTTTAAAAAGATTGATATTGAATCTCATTACAAGAACAAATATGCCCAAAACTTGACATACAAATTCCTGTTTGAAGTAGGGCCTTTTTTTAAGATAGGGGTTTTCAAATAAACGTTATGATCAGTTTATCTGTAGAATCAATCACCGTTCTTTTCAAATTAAATAAACAAACACCAAATTTGTGATAACTGAAAAATTTGAAACTTGGTACATCAAAATTATTGCATTCATATTAACCACAATATACAAACAAATTGGTTTTAATTAAATAATTAAATACCTGCACATGTCCTGTTTTGTAAATCGCTTAAAATGTGTGAAAGAGTGTCAAATGAGGAGACCTGGAATACGTGCTCATCACTCGGAAGTGATGCTATTGAACTTAATCTCTCTTTGCTAAGTCGTCTTCCTACTCCAATTGTAAAGATGAGCGCACCTTGACTGCGCAGTAAGGCGGCTTCTTCATTTGTTTTCTTCTGATTGGTTGAAACACCATCCGTAATCAGGATAACGACTTTAGAAGCTACTGTCCTTGTGCTGTTAAAAATAGAAGTCCTTGCGAATCTCAACGCTTTGTCAGTCTCTGTAGATCCTCCAGAAGTATATCGAACTCGATCTATATCTGACATAATGACATGGAGACTAGAATAATTGCGGAATCCAAATATTTTTGTTACGGAACTGCTGAAAGTGACAGCGCTATATCGTAGAGACAGAGAATTAAGACCTCGGATAAACTCTTTCACAAACATTGTCATCGTGTTAAAATTATATGGTCCCACAGTTCCGGTTTCATCCATGATAAATAAGATATCTGCAGCCCCACAATCTACAATACACAAATTAGTGTTTAGTTTATACTTAACATTTAAACATTAATAGCACAAATTTTATTTTAGTACCCGTGGACTCTATTACACACGTTCAGTTGTTATGTATAATACAAACTATGATTTGAACAAACAAGAGAGCCTTTGCAAATACAAATGGACATCAGAGATTACTGTTAATATGACCTCTTTTAAATCTACACTTTACTAGCGCAATGTCATTGATACTTTCCTCTGTCCTCTCATTTAAAACGCTTTTAAATGTTACTTTTCATCCTTTCAAGGGATTAACGTAATCATTTTATGTATAAAAAAATCAGCCAATAAGCAATATACACGTAACAGTCAATATATTATGTTAACCACAATCCTTTTAATATCGATTTATATCATTATAAAAAAACCACAGCGGACGGTCGGACAAGGGGTATTAATTGCACACACTGTCCTCTCCAACTATACTCTGTCCCGAGTTTTTGCTTCCACCACTATTCGCTCGAAATCTCGATAATCATAAATACCTTTGTGCTCAAACTACGTTTGTATGGAAAATGTCCAGATTACCTGTTTTGAAACGCCACCTCTACAGCTTCAGGCTTCAATACACAACTCAAAATAGGGATTTTGCATTGCAATAGCCATTAAATAGCCCGGCTTATAACGTTGAAAAATTGTGCGAGGTATTCCGAATTAGTTCCGAATACTGTAAACGTATTACATTTGGCTGTGTATTCTATTTAGCGTTTTTGGCGGAAAACAGCGTCCGCCAAATCAAGTACATCGCTAAATGTCATGCATACATGTATAAGAATAGTTACATTCAGGAATATGCCAATTCAAATCCACGCCCACTTTTTCAAAAACTATTTTCCGCCAAATATCGTACACGCCAAAAATAATACGTTTACAGTAGTGAAAAGATATAAACATTTCCCATTATTAATCTCTAAGAAATTTGTTTTCGTTCCTGTGAACTTTTATGGGTGAAAAATGATAATGTGTCAATGAGGATATCTTGGATATTTTCCCTTTTATCGATTTCAACTGTACTTCTCTCACAGTTATGTGTATTTTTTTTTTAATTTTCAAAAAGTGATGGAAGCAATAACTTGGGACAGACTAAATATTTCATCATTGAAGCTTTTTAGATTTTTTGTTTTTTTTTAGTCTGTAATGTCACCATTTCCAAAGAAAGCATTTCAGTGTTAGTAATTTATGGAAGTACCACACACATATTGACGAACCTCTAACAGGACCACCAGCTTGGATTTCCTTACAAACTACTCCGGCGTCCTCGATGTGCCTGCAATTGTTCTGCCGCAAACCTCTGTGTGAACAGTCATAAATAGACCTCTCCGTACCCTTACACTGTACGTCATCGAGCATGATGTCACCAACGCCTGAACGGAATTCTCCCCCTTTCTTCGCAGCAGCGCCCTCTCTACGGAAAATGAAATGATTTTAGTACATGTACTTAAAAATTTCTACAAAGATAAACAACCAATCAGAATACATATATGATTTAAAACAATATATGCAGACAATATACGTGTATATTTAAATAATAATTTTATAATTATATGGTTAAAAGTAAACTACAACAAAAATAAAAAACAACCAACACAGTTACAGAAAAGTTACGCCTAAGAAAAAGTATGAATAATATTTTAGTAAGGTAATTAGAAAAAAATGTTAAAATCGAATGTTATTAGCAAACGCGATTACTTATATCGAATTTACTATTATAACGATTTAGCATTGCAGATCAATTAAAATTACTTTGAAAGAATTAAGTCCATTAAAACAATGTACGGGTTATGGGCGGTGGAATAGGGTAAAACTTGCTACGTTAATGCAAAACAAAACATGCTAGAATACGAAACGAATGTGTCACAGGGGCAGATGAACAGAAGCTGTGATCTCGCGAGATTTACATGTAATGCGGAAACCGTTTCCGACTACCTTATATTTTCCCGAGTTAGTTATACTTATAAATATATATAAATTAACGAGTAAAAAGCACAATATTATGAATAAATACAAATAAAACAATTAAATAATTAATTGCAGAATGAAAGAAATTGTTACCATTTATTAATCGCTCGGAAACCAATGTAAACAATAAATTCTAACTACACATACAAACAATAAGTTTTTAAAATTATCGTTCATTCATTGAGAAATGATTCAAACATACGTAATTCATAATTCAATTTTATATTGTTAACTTGAGTCAATCAGAGGAATAAATGGTGTAAAATAAATGTTGAAAATGTTCAGGATATTTGGGTCAGTGCATGCTTGTTTATCATCAGCTGAAGGTCGGCATGGTTTTGCAAGTTTGTCTGTTAACAAATATTTTCTGCTTGCATAATAAGTCTGCTTAATGTTTTAGCACTTATTAATATCCTAAAAAAATATGATTTATTTGAGCCTACATGAAATATCTACTATTATAATATCATATATATAATATATGGATACCGCCGTGTTTCACATTGTGTTTCATTATAAGTCAATAGTTTTTACAAATTTCTTTTTATAAATGCGATGTCAGATTACAACAAATACTTGGGTATATTTTTTAACCTTGTTATATCGTCATGTAAAATTTATTTTTACTCCAAATCAACCTATTAACATGATTAACGCACAAATTAAAATAATATGCTCATGAAAGTGATTCATTTGAACATAAATCTCTGTTGTATTCATGAAATAATCTATATTTAAAGTATTCGGTACATTGTGTGGTACTTTCGTAGGTACAGAGTGTTTTACAACCTTTAATTTATAGAGGAAACACTAAACTTTACTCAATATATCCGAAAATAATATTCAAAGAAGCACAAAAACATATCAGCTGATCGGAAAGGGACGCAACTCGTTGTCTAGTGTGTTGACTCCATAACTGCTTTCTCAGACGTCCGCTCTTCGGCTATATAAACGTGACACTCGAGCAGTGTAGTCATTTAGAGAAGCTGCCACTATGCGAGCACTTGTTCTTGGGCACAGCTTTATCAGGCGACTGAGAGACTGGATGAGGGTAAACGGCAGAGAGATGAGGCATGGCAACCTGGATGTCCATCTGCATGGTGTTGGAGGCAGAACTGTCCCACAGGTGTACCACCTTGACATGCAGTTGGTAGAGAGGATCAGTCCTGACGTTATTTTGCTTCAGCTGGGGGGAAATGACATCAACGACACAACCTCCGCCACTGATGTTCTAGTGAAGCTGAAGCGGCTGATTACTGTGCTGAGGGAGAAACACCCGGATTCCACCATCATTGTGGCCTCCATCTTCTGTCGAAGGCGACCCAGGGGTCTTTCTTCGCGGTCTTATGACCGTAAGAAGAAACGGGTCAATAAATTTCTTCTTAAAGAATTTGGTGCTTTCGAGCAGGGGAAGAAAGTCTTTTTCTTTACCCACAAATTCTTTAAGGAGAAACACTTTAACAGGGATGGAGTTCACCTCAATGATGATGGAAACAGGTGTTTCTATCACAGCATTTTTGCAGCCCTTCGGCTGGTCCTGTGATGCACAGCTGGCTCCTTCCTGTTCAGATTGGTACAGATAGGTTTCCTGTTAGCTGACCTTTGCTGTTGACCCTACCATCCAGTCAAAACGGCCTTTTTCAAGGCCACCAAATGATTAGAAAAGATGCCTCTATTACAATGCAGAAACTTGTCACATGTAAAAATTATAATTTACCCAATAATGCAGAGTTTATATAATTATCTTGGATGGTAATTTATGTGAGTGCCTACTTAGTAGTTCACGAGCAATTGTTTTATATTTGTTGTGAACCCAGTATAATAACAATATAATTATTTTGGTATCTTAGTGATAAGACATTTTGTTAAATTAATAAGCTGACTGTTCTAATCCATCAATACATCAAGTAAATGTCATTTGTTAATATTTTATTTTGTGCTACAATATTTAATTTAGTAGGGAATTGCTTTAGATAGCCAAATACATGTACATATGTATATGTAAAATAGCTAAATGAAGAACAGAACATACCCAGAATGTATACATGTAAAACAAACATAAGTTATCACCTTTAAGCCATGCTTAGAAACTTACTTCTTTCCAGTTGTAAGCATATAATCGTAATGGAGAGTTGGTATTCTCTAATTTTTTGAAGTTTTAGTGTTTTTGAGGTCTTAGTTATATAGCAAGTCATTGCATGGATTTTTCCTTTATAATATTTAATAATTATATGTACATGTATCTTAATTCCATGAAATTTTACAGCAGTGGTTTAACCTGAATAAATACAATTCTCATTGAATAAGTAAAACACGCAAATGGATTATTTAATTAATCAAACATTTAGCCTAAATGCAACATTTGTCCATGAATTAAATGAGACCCATCGGTTAGTATTGTAATAAATATAGACAGTTTAACTCTAATAAATGCTTTCCTGGAATTAAAATCTTAGGAAGCTCATATTTGTGGGTATATCTATGTGCTTCATTGTTATAATCAATAAAACAGGTACATGTAGTTTTAACCTCAACATTTGCACTCCTTGTACAAAGGTCTCATTATACCATTAGCCTTACCATGATATACTTTTGCAGTATGACATGTATACAGAGCAAACTGACTGTGCATGTATAAATGATTATCTGAATAAAAGAATTTGGGTTTTCAAACAAAACTACACCCTCATATCATTTTATATAGCATTGAATCATGATTTTTTGAAGTATACACTCTCATAACTGCAGCGGTGTGTGCATACAAATTTTCATAACGCGCGTTATAATGCTTATATTTACATTTTTTAACTTCTTGCCTTGTCTGCAAATGTGATTCATACCTTAAAATTCCTATCTTATCCTAAGGGTAAGTTAATATTAATGGAAGAGCCACTGTAACAGCCACAAGCGTGAACTTTGATTTTCGCTTGTGACGTTGCAGTTTACAGTGTTCAACGTTTGTGACGTCATAATAAAACTCGTCATTTTAACCTCTGACTACTTGTTGCATTTAGAGGCATTTGAAGATCACAGAATTTAATGGAAAAACACAGTAGAATGTAAATATTATCATATATACACATATAAACAATAAATTAAATGCTTTCTATGGTGATATGATTTGAACACATTTTATTATGCAAATATATATAATATTTGAAAATAAAACATCAGGACCATTATTCCCATAATCAATAATAGGGTGAGGAGTATTTTTCCTAGAGAAGTTTAAGTTTAAAGTTTTCTTCAGATTAAAATCATCCAACCATTGTTTGGACCACTTATCTAACTTTTCCCTTGTTAGAGAATCTGCTGCCTCAACAGTATCCTGATCTACGATAACATAGAGAGATGTATCATCAGCAAAGAGGTGAACATTATTTATTAAGTCGAAGGAAATATCATTGATATATAAAAAATAGGAAGTGTCCTAGGACTGATCCCTGTGGAACACCTGAATTAGTTGAACCTAATGATTATGTCAAACCATCTAGGACTACATTTGGTTTTCTGTGGTGATTTATGTGGGCTGTGAAGGTAGCGTTTTTTGCAGAAACAAAAATAGCCAATGCATCTGTTTAACCGAGGTCCTTGTGAAATAGGTAAATGGGAGACACAACCGTTGTTGAATATCTTATTCCCTTTTATTGATGTGAATTAAAAATCAATCAGTAAATACACATAAATATTATTCAGTTACCTGTAATAAATTCATATAATATTATGATTGTTTTCACAGGCATAAAATATGCATAATATATCAGTGCTACAATATGGAAGA
Organism: Magallana ariakensis; assembly: GCA_020458035.1. Classification (NCBI taxonomy): domain Eukaryota; kingdom Metazoa; phylum Mollusca; class Bivalvia; order Ostreida; family Ostreidae; genus Magallana; species Magallana ariakensis. The sequence goes on along the minus strand of CM035814.1, from coordinate 23,953,845 downwards.
GTTATTCCCCTTGTCACAGCATTTTACATGTATAAAACATTGAATCTTGACATGATATAAAGAAATATATAGTTTCATGCTCAGATTTATCATTATAATCATTGTTGATCATGTAAATACTCAATTACATATTATCCTAAAAATATAAAATTTATTAAATATTTAGTTAGGACAAATAAGTACTACCTGTTTATGGAACAGAGTATTGTACAAGCTTTGATACACTCTCAGTTTTAAATGAGCCTTCATAAAAAAAAACCCAGTCAGGTTCACAATTTATAATAATCTGTCTTTCTCAATCATAATTTTATAGAAAAGATATTTGCAAATGAAGGTGCAGTATTATGATGGTATTTAAATTAACCTTTATTTCAACTAGGAATCCCCAAGACCTACATGGCATGACAGATAGTATTTTCTATAAATCATACCTATTTATACATGTATATAACTTACATTTTTTAAATCCATTTCAAAATTATCATATTTAAAATGTAAGATAAACATCAAAATCTATCTTATTTGCCATGTAAGTTTCTGCCCTTTTATTGGTACTGATAACACCTATAGCCATTAATAGAATAACTATATATAAATTATATAGTTATATATATGTATAATAACTATATATAAAATTTAAGCTGGAAATGAAACAAATTGGTTTGTTTTCAACTACAAGGCTAGGTATATCTGTACCAAATACATGATAACCATACCTAGAATTAATATTTTTTTTATAAATATTTTATTGTACTTTTAATTTGATTGAGCAAAAATTAGATATGTGTGCTATTTTGGTTATCATGTGGTTAAATTGTTTATCCTGCAGTACCAGTACTTGATTTTATACATTTTATACATGCATCTCTTTGTCAAACTAAACTAAATGTAATGCAGGATAAACTATTACAAAATGCTGAAGTTTTTCTTTACACATTCAGCATTTCATAATTTTTATATCTAATTAACTGTCCGGGCTTCATCAGTTGGGAAACAGTTAATTATGCTTAAAACAAACACCAAACAAACAAACAAACACCACAAAAACAACACAAAACTACATGTATGTAGTCCACATTGCTCATGAACTTAAAACAATCTACCTCCAGAAACATTGCAACAATATTAACTTTCCATATGAATTTTGTTGGTAAAAAGTGTGTCTTTGACATACACAGATGGGGAAGTCAATGATTGTGTGGATTTAACTTCACAATCTTTGCTTGTTGTTTTAACAGTGGAACATTTATAAGTGAATAGCAAAATTCACAGTTGTAGCTTAATATAGAATAATACAGGGATTGTAAGACATAGTGGAGCACATGGCTCAGTGGTTATGGGCATTAGGCCATTAACTGAAAGGTCGCTGGTTCAAACCCCGCTGTGGTCACTTAATGTTGTGTGTTGTGCACTTAGACAAGGCACCTTATCTACATTGTCTCAGTCCTCAGTCCACCCAGCTGAAATTGGGTACCGGCTTATGCTGGGGGCCAACCTGCAATTTTTCCCAGGGCAAAGTGAAAGGCAGTTATTAAGCAGTTTCTTAGCCTTAACAGTTAAACCACCTTAACAGTTAATAAACAGTTTCTAAACCTTCTCTGCACTGCTTAGGGGCATGCTGGAACCACAATAAACCCTTTAATAAAATTAGCAGTTTTATAAGCCTTAACAGTTGATAGGCAGTTTTTTGATAGTTCATAAGCAGTTATTTTGGAAAGATTTTTTCATTCCTTAACTGCTTATGTACTGCTTTATAAACTATCAATTAAGCTAATGCTTATTTACTGCTTCATTAACTCCTAGTCAACTGTTTATGAACTAGCTGCTTACAAAACTGTCAAGCAGTCCCACATTTTCTGAATTATTTGCCTATAATCATTGATCGAAATTTTTCACAGAAATACATTATTACACAAGGATGCAAGTACATTGTACTAATTATTTCCCAATAAAACTGGGTCAATTTAAAGCCAACTTGAATCTACACTGCATGTTGATACTGCATGCATGTAACTTGCTTTTAACATATATAGTCATAAATAACTAATTATGACCTACTTTGCTAGCTGTTCTGAAGATGTTGTGATTTAAAATGTTTTCATGTTACTCTGATATTAACATTTGATTGACCATAGTGGTCCCACGTACTCTACACTAAGGATCAATTCCCTTTCACAACTCCATTGCCTTAATGTATATCAGATCTTATATAATTTAAGTGATCTAACCATGCAGGCCAATAAAACTGTTCACTGAAAATTTATTTGAAATATTTTACCTTAAGAGTAATATCTGTAAAAAATATATCCATAGAACATATTAAATTCCATAGATTCACTTGAGTTTGCCCAGACACAACATTTTCTGTCTGAATATCACATGCACTCTTAACTGCCCCTCATGGTACTGATTATAACATTCAAAATTTGCAACCCAACTTCTTGTTATCTCTGATCTTGATTCTGACCCCACCCTACCCCTGGGGATCATGATTTGAACAAACTTGAATCTACACTACCTGAGGATGCTTCCACACAAGTTACAGCTTTTCTGACGGATCAGTTTCAGATAAGAAGATTTTTAAAGATTGACTACATATATCCTATGTAAAATTTGACCTCCCCATTTTGGCCCCACCCTTCCCATGGGGATAATCATTTGAACAAACTTGTTTACACTACCTGAGGATGCTTCCACACAAGTTACAGCTTTTCTGGCTGATCAGTTTCAGAGAAGAAGATTTTTAAAGATTGACTACATATATCCTATGTAAAATTTGACCTCCCCATTTTGGCCCCACCCTTCCCATGGGGATAATCATTTGAACAAACTTGTTTACACTACCTGAGGATGCTTCCACACAAGTTACAGCTTTTCTGGCTGATCAGTTTCAGAGAAGAAGATTTTTAAAGATTTACTCTATATATTCCTATGTAAAAGTTCGACCCCCCATTGTGGCCCCACCCTACCCCTGGGGATCATGATTCAAACAAACTTGAATCTACACTACCTGAGAATGCTTCCATACAAGTTTCAGCTTTCCTGGCTGATCAGTTTCAGAGAAGAAGATTTTTAAAGATTTACTCTATATATTCCTATGTAAAAATTCGACCCCCCATTGTGGCCCCACCCTACCCCCGGGGATCATGATTTAAACAAACTTGAATCTACACTACCTGAGGATGCTTCCACACAAGTTACAGCTTTTCTGGCCGAATGGTTCTTGAGAAGATTTAAAAAAAAAAAAAATTTCAATGATTTTTAATTATCTCCCCTTGATAGAGGGCGTGGGTCTTCATTTTAACAAACTTGAATTCCCTTAACCTAAGGATGCTTTGTGCCAAGTTTGGTTGAAATCAGCCCAGTGGTTCTGGAGAAGAAGTCGAAAATGTAAAAAGTTTACGGACAGACAGACGGACGGACAGACGGACAGACGGACGCCGGACAAAAAGTGATCAGAAAAGCTCACTTGAGCTTTTAGCTCAGGTGAGATAATAAATTTAAATATAAGTATCTAATAATACATGTGAATTTATTTTAAAGATGTACATGTAGTCTCATAACTGCAATGGTTTGTGCATGCATCTAGATGTCATAAAATGCATTACTCAATCTGTGTGTACACACACAGTGAAGTTTTGAGAATACATAATTCAATAAAATAAATAATTCATTGCACAGACATGGTCAACAAATCTTGATCAGAAAAGCTCACTTTAGAATTAATCTAAGTGAGCCTACACAAAAAACATACCTTAATGTATTCCCTTTCTTTGCCATGGTAATCCTGAATCTCTCTATCATTTGACCCCATCAAATTCCCTTCTCTCCCTTTGCTCTCTCTCTCTTTCTCTTTCTCCTCTACCCTGCATTTGCTGTCTTAATCTTCGTCAAGTTCAAGTAGAGAATATGTAGCTTATGACACTGGCCTAAGGAAATACCTTTTTGCCATTGCCAGTCTACTACCGGACTGACTTAATGCCACAGCCACATATCTGCCTCTACCCTCACTCTCCATCAGGATCTGGATTTCCCTGGTCACCTATTAAAACAGTCTTTATTTAGTATACATACTAGCTAGTTTATTTACATTTACATGGTTGTATATTTCATTAACAGCCGCATAATCATATTTTCAAAATTTTTCTCATTTAATTTATCAACATAAATTTGTAAACATATGTATCAAAATGTATCACAATAATCACATGTACTTCTCCTACAAAATTTCTCTATTGCATTTTTTAATTTCATAGTTTATGATTTTTTTTAATCATGTCCCATGGCAAAGTGAACTGCCTATTTTAGCAGTATATAGGCAGTTCTTCGGCAGTTTTCAAATTATTTGGCAGTTTTAAAGCAGTTCCAAGCAGTAAGATTTTAGTGGCAGTTCATAACTGCTTTAGGTAAAAGTGTAAGCAGTTATTCTAAGCAGTTTTCTTAGCAGTCTTTGCAGTATATAAGCAGTTATAGCTTAATACACACCTCACAGGGGACTTGCATACAGTATATTAGATACATAGTCAAATATGAATGGGTTAAATTTTTGCAGTTTATGGTATTTACAGCAGATCTATTGACCTATTAATGGAAAAGTTATTAAAAATGATTACTGTAGACGTACTTTTGTCCGCGTGGTATTAATTTACGCTATGAACGCGGGCACAAATTTTCCGCGGAATTTTTTCCCAGTGTACTTAAAGTGCATTTTGGAATGAAATTTTGAAATTGCATTACATGAATAAGGATAATCGGAAGTTACTACATTATATAACACTTGCATATACGTGTACCCAATGTATATCGTTTTTATCTATGCAAACTGACAAACAAATTTGTATTATGAATTCACATAATAAATAATTTAATCCCCTAAAGATTTGACTTTTCTGTAAATTTACTTGCATGAAATTTAAACTTCTCCCAGCTTGAGATAACGGCACGTGTCAGACGACAAATAGCCCCAAGCGGGTCTGTCTTTCAATGACCCAATTAACTACACGCTAAGACCCGTGTTTTTACTGCAATATTTAGATCCCTTTGTGCTCTGACTTTTAATTGATAAAACTAATCAACTCATAATTTAAACGACATGTGAACCCATAAATTGACAGTTAATAAAGAGTAACAACGTCGTAACATCTTGACGGCTAATTAATGACTACCGACCAGTGCACAACCGATAATTACTGTTCACTGTGAACAGTTCTTACAATTTAAGTCCAAAGTTGGACAAATTCTAGGTAATGAAAATCGCTCAGAACTAAATTTAATGATAATTATTCAAATGGTTTTTTTTTTTCATTCAAAGAATCCGCGTAAATTTTTACCCGCGGATTAAATTGATATTGTGACTCCGCGGAATTATGACCCCGTGGAAAAAAATACGTCTACAGTATTACAACAATGGATATGGCATTTGCTCAGTATGTTACAGGTAAATGTACCATCAATATTGTCAACAAGTCAAGAGAAGAGCAATACTTTATGGTTTGAGACATGCCACAGTATAGACCTGTCCTGATCCTGTGTAAGGTGTTACTTGCTGGCATTATGTAATTCCATATAATATATTGAAATATCAGATGCAAGTAAACAGTATGCCAAACAGTTCAAAGTCAAGGAAAATAACTGCTAATGAACTGCTTTTGAAACTGCTTAGGAACTGCTTAAGAACTGCCTATGAACTGCTTGAGAACTGCTTATGAACTGGTAAGGTTAAGAAAACTGTTTATTTTTACTATGTGAGTATGAAATTAAAAGCAGTTCAGTTGGCAAAACAAGAAGGGTTAGGAAACTGCCTAAATGATGCAAACTGTTAAGGTTAAGGAACTGCTTGATAACTGCCTTCCACTTTGCCATGTGAGTCGTACCATTAGTGGAAAATATGATCTGTTGAGGCTTTCCATCTTTGATGACAGTGATCCTTTTGCCTAACATAGATGGTGGTATTCTCATCCAAGATGGTTGACCCAGTCCGCCCTGGCCAATACTTTGTAATAAAATCAATAAACATACCTAAGCTCAACAACATCAAATTCAATAACTTCAACATACAGTATTTATTGCATTTACTGGATTAGTTTTAATGTGATTGTAAGTCATAGTGATTACAAATAATACTTAAAAAGTTACATGTTACAAATCAATTTAACAAAATAACTTACGAAAACACATTTTGTTCATCACTCCGAGACACTTGCAGTGGTTGTCCTTGGGGATGAACCAACCTGAGTGGAGGGTAGGGAGCAACAGAACCATGAGATGGTCCTGCTGCTGCCTCCTCTGTCTGTGTAGGCAGAGTCTCCCCTTCATTCCTGTCATAATGAGATTCAATGGAAGTTAGCATTTGTTAATCAATTATTGCATTTAATACAAGTCTCATTTTTATTAAGCTTTTACAATACATGTAACTTTATATATTCTCTTATACAATTTCTCCATAGTTAACATATATTTAAAGTACATTGTATTTATTTGTGAATCTTCTGTGAATCTTCAACCAAAACAAAATCCCCCCTATTATTGATTAGTATATAATTTTATTCTGTTTGTAACGCAGCATTTGATTGGATAGAAAAAATTAGTTAAATTTTTATAACCAGTGGTTTGCACGTCACAAGACGCGTCACAATGCACCAATGTCAAAAACGTACTAATCCGCTTGACGTTACGTTTGAATATTGAACAGATTAATATTATTTAAAATAAAACGCATTCGATTTGTACAGCATTTTACAGAAAATTAAATTAAAAGGAATGAACTTAATATCTACCCACGTTATACTTGTATAACCTAGGTTGGAGCAATTTCCACTTTTTTATAGTCCGCTTCACGAATTATAAAGCGTAAACTGCCCCAACCCAGGTTAAACTCGTATAACTTGGGTAGACATTTAGTTCATTTTTTAAATAATTTCAAATAAATATTTAAAACCTTAGAAGTTTTTTCATGTCCTCTTCTGTTGGTCTCTTCAGTGGTGTTTTCCTCGGCCGTCCCCTTTTCTTTTCAGTTTTGTGAAACCTTGGTTGCAGTATGTTATTTGCATTACCTGCAATTCTTTCGGTGGGATTTAGCTTCATGGGCTTTTCATCTTGAATGGTCATGCAAGCTTTATTTCCTGAAATTAAACTTTCTAAAGACTTAATTATTGTAGATAATCTATATTTTATGACTTGTGGATTTTTAACCTGATGACCGAGTTCATCGAGAAGGTTATCAATTCGCTGCAGTTGTATTTTGGATGTTTTTTCTTTAGGTTTTGCAGCTGTTGGTTCTGGATGACAAAGTTGCACTTCATTTTCATCTGAATCTCTTACAGTAGTATCTGAAACACTGGAAAGAGAATGTATTTTATGAATATGTTTACATATATGACCATTGTGGTAATCGCTGCAAGAACATTGATACATGTGATAGCAAAGATTTATGCATGGTAAATTTTTACATTTGCTATAACAATGTTCTTGTGAGCAATCATCCAGCATGGCCTCTATAATATAATTATCTGTTTCAGAATCTAATGAAAAGATAGTGCTGGTAATTTGCTTAACCCTGGAATTATCAATATCTAAACCTCTGTCATGCCTATCCTTAATATGCACATCACTATCTGATGGGTTGTTATATGAAACTCGTTGTAGGTGTCTAATAAAATGGTCATTCTCTATCTTTAACAAAGTGTCTAAAAGCACATCTATGCGCCTATTGCGCTTCCCTGAGAAGTATATAGTTTTCAGCTGGTTATGAAAACTTTCTACGAACATATTGGTATTAACATTTCCATACTCTATTCCTTTCCTAAAACACAATGACCATTTCTCAGGACGATTAAAGTAATTATCCATCAAATATTTCAAGAACCCAGGATTCATAGTAAGAAGTTTTGAGATCAATGATTCTTTATACATATTGAAATCATTCTCTGATTTTGCTTGCAGCATGGCACAAAGATAACAGTATATTTCTGTTTTCTGAGCATCATTTCTAAAATGATTGTGGATATTTTTTATCCAAGACCTTTGAATATGCCAGGTACAAAGGAACTGCTGAAGATCAGAACCAAAGACCGACTTTGCAGCATTCCACCCTGCATTGTCATCATCTGTCATTATAACCTTGACCTTTGTTTCGGGGGAAAGAGCCTTAACTGATGACAGAAATAAAGATATTGCTAATTCATCCTCCCTATTAGAAATACAAAATGCAACTGGATAACCTTTACGAAACTCATCAGCTACCATGAGAGTAATTAACTTGAATGAATAACTATTTGTTTTGTGTGTGGAATCCATGCATAAAATCCGGCCTGCAAATTTTTGGTACATGTCCAGCTGTTGTTTGGTCATGATGGCTAAAATAAAGTCCTCCTTGGATAGTCTTTTGGCAGGATCTTCAATGCCTTGTTGTTTGTATAGGAGGACTGGGTTGAATGACTCTTGACGGAGAGCTTCCACCTTTAAAGAAGTTGACAGAGCATCATTATTGTCTTGAATAATTGAAGGATCTAAAAGTCTTGTTTTCAAACTATGAATTTTCTTTCGATCTATCAAATGATAATATTTAAGGTCATCTAAATTATCCCTACCCTCTCTGTCACTAAAATGTTCTCTAACTTTGTCTATAATACTATTTATTGGAATTTTAAGAGCAAGCATACTGGTTATTTCTGATTTTAAACTGTCGGGAATAGGTAAATACTTACTTTGTTCAAATGACAAGGAATGGGTATGGGATTTGACATACTTTACCACTACCTTTCCATCACTTGTTTCACACACTGCAAAACGTGCTGGACAAAGGCTATTGATTTGACAGTGTCCCTTCTTGTTTTTACGAGACGTCTTTGGTTTGATTCCTTTTGCCCGATGCGCAGTGACTGGCCCATTCCTGTGACAAACTAGAGTATATACCGTATTTCCCTTTTTATTTTTCTGTGGCCTTGACCTTCGAACAAATCTAGTGTTAGAGGACAGCTCTTCATTGCTCCGGAATTCTGAAAACTGAGCTAAACTGTCAAATGTCATACATTCAACTTTTATATCAGCATCATGAACATTAATAGCATGTTCTATAAGTTGATCTACCGTTTGAAACTGCATGGAACATGTTGAAATCATACAGGCTTGAAGTTTACGCTTAGAACAAATAGATGGAGCTTGACCCTGACCAGAATGAAACCTTTTGACATGTTTCTTTAAATTCTCTACTTTCTTAAAGGAGACCTTGCACTGATGACAGGTCACCTTGGAACCTTGACTGTGACTTAGTGGAATGTCCTCAGATTTAACATAGGAGTGCAGTGCAGATATTGAAGGAGGAGAACTAAATGATTTATAATTACGCATATTGATTGGCTTTGAAAATTGTGAAACTTTTGGTTTTGTATTGCTATGATCTTGACCTGGTAACAATACTGGATCTAACCTAGGGACAAAGGAAGAGAACTGGTTACTAGTATCTACCTCAGTGATAGACTCATAATGACCTCCACCAGCTCTTCTCCATGCAATATGGATGGTTTGTTGAGGCTGACCTTGTGAGAAAGTATTTTCATATGTAGTTATTTGAGGATTATGTAAATCTCCTCCAAAAGTGACCAAAATATTAATGTTCAAAGCCATGGACAGTGCTAAAATTGACTCTTGACCTGCATATGTATACTGTTGGCTTAAACGGTTTATTTGCTCATCTGGTGTACCTGCATCATCTAGAAAATAATTTTGAAAAACATACATATTACCTCTCAGTGTTTCGACTGCCAAATTCCTTAGCTCCTGATGATTATCTTGATGACCATACAGGGAGAAGCTTATGGAGCGGAATAGACAATTACCGTCACCTGTGATTGGATTTCTTTGCAGTCCAAATGATGAGAGGTATCTGTTTTGTTGTTCAAATTCAACATCCACATCTGTGTAGGTTTTCACGAGTTCACTGAAATCTTCTGCCTAAATTTATTTGAAACAAGTGTATATAATAGACATGTACACATGGTGGGTTATAACTTCAAATGCACATGTTCTGCAAACAATATAATGTATAACTGTTCACTGGCAGCTAAGTCTTTAAATCTATGAAACTACATTGAACAATTATAAACTATACATGTATAATACCATGTACTTTGAAACCTATGCAGAGTTTATCAGGAAAGTGCCTAAGACTGACAATGCAACTAAATGTTTGAGAAACAGAGATGATGCAGTTAAATAACTTGTACATGTTCAAATTTCATTATGAAAAACCATGTCTACATTCTTCCAAGATTTTGAATCTATGAAAATATTTGATGCTTCATCCTTACACAGATATTCAGACAACATACATGTAATTCATTGAAATAATTCAAAAGCTACCCTTAATTATACAAGTACAAATTGAGTTGGGGCATTTTATGCTTTCTAGATATCCTTTTAAAAAAAGCATAAATTGCTCTCACCCAGTTTATATCAGTAAAATTTAGGGTAGCTGTTGAAATCATTCATCATAATCTAAATCATCTGCTATTTAGTGTAGAAAGTAAGGCTGTTTGACTACATTTACACATCACACCTGCATTATCATTTTTGTTGTGGTAATTTTGTAATTAATCTTAAATGAAGGTTGTATTTAAATTACCTCTTTTACATTCAATTCCATTTCTTCCAATTCAAGGTTTTGCAGCTGAAACTGTTAAAACATTCTTGTGAATTTATTTATCACAGTTTTCATTACCGGTAATTGTGAAATATTAGGTTATCAAGGAGGCTTGATGGACACCAGATTATCTATCATATCTTTCTTAAAATTTAATATTTTTGGATATATAGTACATGTATATATATATCTTATAGAGTAAAGAAAAAATCTAATTATATATATTTTAGCCTTAAAATTTGACTATTTCCTATATTTTTATATAGAGCTCTTCTTCTTAAAAAGATTAAAATAATTTTAAAATGGTCACAATCATTGATTCCTCTTAAGGTACTGTATATCTGGTAATTTTGTGATGATATATTCGAAATCTTTTTCAATAAATAAGCAGAAATTATACCTGGTATTGTTTGCTATGAAAAACTTTTTAAGTTTCAAAAAATTACTGAGGCAAATAATTAAAAAAACAATTACACATTTTCACGACTTTAGCAAGTTTTGTGCCTGATAATGCAAAAAAAAAAAAACCCTGGGATATACAGTACCGGTATATTAGAAAATTTGTTAAAATCATTAAGAACTAACAGTAGTTTACCTCAGTTGTTTGGTCAGATGTGCCATTCGTCATAATCTGGGGGGTTCCGGTTTGTGGTGTTTGCTGGTCAACTGTAGCAAGCTGGGGTTGAATATCCTAATAATTTTAGTAAAATATTGTAAAATTATTGACTTTGTTTACACAAAGAAAACAACTATGTGTAACAGCTAGATGAACAATTTAAAATGGCATGCATTGATTAATTCATTTTTACAAAAAATGCTAACAGATAAGAGGGTTATTTCTTGTCCCAAGTAAGGAATTATTTACTGCCATTATGTTATTATAAGCTATTCTCACATATACAGCACAAATACTCACTGAAAAAGAAAAGTAATTATGCTCCATCCCTGTATACATGCATGAGCTTGACATAATCAAGCTCAGTATGTATGCCTGAAAAAGAAAAGAAAATATCAATGAATACATTTTTAAAAAGTGCCTTTATGTGTGTGTATATATATATAAGTGTTTATTTTAAAAAATGTAAATGCAGAGGATGGTTATCAATACAGCTACTGTGAATCTGTATGATGAACTTAGTTCACAGATTGAGAGCAATATGTATCATTGCAAAACAGCAATTTCATATAACAAGTTGTTCTATCTTTCAACTACATGTAAAGTCAATAACAATAATGCAATATCAGAATCTTATACTGTTTCAACACATCATTTTCACATTGCCAGGGATCCAGTGCCCACTAGTTGATGTGGGCTTACTGCTGGACACAGGACACCTGGCATTGTGAGAATGACAATAAAGTATTTGCAAGTATGGTTTCAAAACAAACCAAAAACCAGATGAGAAATACATTTGGAATGCAAATATATCTATAATATATGTGTGTATGTGTATGTTCCAACTGCTGTGGTTAAGCATAACAGTGTAGTGCCTGGTATATTGTCCATTTTTGTGTGTATCTTTCATTTATAGACATTCACTGTAACCTTATATAGTGTAGTCATACACATGTATATGCAAGGGCCCATAATTGGAATAAACTTATGATCTTAACCTGTTTATCTCTTTATTAAAAAAAACGAAATTCGCCTTACAATAAACAGTAAACAAAGAGCCACGCCCACTTTATTTATATCGACATGAACTGTGCCTTGTTTATTTGTTTGTTTTGCTTTTATCAAAAGATATGGATATAAAAACCAACAAACAATACCATAATAATTTTGTTCATAATCATTTAATAATATTCTACCAAACACGTTTAAAAGAAACTCTCATTTTAATGGATTTTATACTTCAGTCTATAGCATAAGTGTGTGATATATTTACAAGAAAATAATTAGAACTTTCCAAGCTAAATGATCGATTTACATTAACTGTCACTTATTTCACTTATTCATGTCATTTTGATTGCAATCTTACAGTTTTTTAATATAAAATTCACACTTACAAGGATGATGACTGAAGTTGTGAAGCTCATCTTCGCCATTGCTCAGAATGAATGATAACCCCATGACGTCAGGGGTCAACGATATGTAAATATATTTTAAGTTTCAGATTGAAGTATTACTAATTTAATTAGTTGAAATATTCATAATTTACCTTTAGAAATAAAATAAATTTATACATGGTAAAGTATAACGATATAGAAAAACATTCTCATTCACAGCGATTGTTTTATTCATTTTTGCCGCCATTAGTCACTTAGCAATCCGGAAAAATAAAGTTGCCCGGATACGGCTTCGTCAATAAAAAATATCCGTGACTTCCTCGTCTGTTCATCTGCCCCTGTGACGCATTCATACGAAACAAACCAACTAAAAACAAAACCAACAGCCTCTTTTGCAAAATCAATAGACACCGATGCAAAACAAACGATCACTGATGCAAAACCAATAGTCATGCACTGAATAAACGCTAGATGGCGTGCAAAGAGGTATCAGGAGAAATCGTGCCCTGAAGATCTTTAGGCTTTCCAAGGGTGGGGTGGTAGTTTGGACCCGAGCCATATGTTCGGTAATTTTACTTTGTAAATGTGAGAAATTTGAGTTTTCCAGAAGTTGGGGGTGGGGGTCCGGACTTCAGCTTATCTACATAACAAAGTGTTTTAAGTAAAAAAAAAAGTCATTTTAAGAAATTTGTGCTGAATTATGTTTGCAACGGAATTTTTTCGTATATGCTGTCATTAACAAAGGTTTTTTAAAATTTATGGTAATTTCTCTAGACATTAAAATACTGGTACCTCGAAACAAAAACAAAATATGCACTATCGTCTTCTTATTGTAACGGAATTATCTAAGGATTAGTCCTGTAGATAATCCGAGTTCGAAAGGATAAACAGAATAGCAATACTTTCAGGGTTTAAAGAGTTACATTATATTTTATGTAAATAACAATCATACAAAATAAACTTAAAAGATATGAAACGATATCATATAAAACCAAGAATATGATAATTATTACTATAATTGTAGTTCAGATTTAGGCCCCAATCCCCGTAATGCGTCTAATCATTAATAATATTAATAATATTGCCAAAAGCTACAAATGCACATATTATATAATACATGTGCATGTAATTAACACTGTGCCGGATAATTATGCCAGTGCCAAGGTGGCATTTTTGCACCGGTCTAAGCTGCATATACATGTATCGAAAAATTCAAATATGTCATATGATAGACCATTGCTTAAAGAGTTTACAACCACCTTTGTTATCATTGTATCTCACCTGTCAGGTGAGATATTTACCTTTTAAAAATTAATTCCTACAGGAAAATAATTTTCCCCAAAAAAAAACATTATTTCTATAGGAAATTTGAAATTTCCTATTGGAATACAAAAAACTTCCTGCAGGAATTTCAATTCCGATAGGATTTGATAAAAATCCGATAGGAAATCTTAATTCCCTATAGGAAAGTGAGGCCTGCTCCTCTCACTTTTTCTCGTAGCAAACCTTTTTTTTTTTTTTTTAATTTTACATCAAAAACTGAGTTTGTCCCCAACCCTTTTCGAAGCAAGTAAAAATTGAAATTGAACTTATAGGTAAACGCATTTTCCTGCCCCCCCCCCCCCCAAAACGGATAAGTGTTTTCATGATTTGCGATGTTTTATTTGTTGGATTCAGTTGTCAAAGTTTTTAGGTTGAGTCTGCCCCCCCCCCCCCCCAAAATAAAAACCCCCACCTCTTTCAAAAACGATGATACGTGCCCGTATTGTGTAATTATTTTAAGTACGTGATTATGTATAGGCACGTAGCAAGTGGGGGGGGGGGGGGGGGTGAGAAGAAATTGAAGTGAAAGGGTGGAAATTAACAGTGAAATTGAAATAATAGGTACAGGTGTAAAGTACGGAGTTCGGATTTTCACGACTATGAGAAGTTGTAAATTCCCCTTTTTTTGGTCCGCCCCTTTCAAAAACGATGCGATGTGCCTGATGTAAACAATGATACAAGAAAAATTGTACAGAATAAGGCTTAGTCTTTTTGTTATTTTAGTACAGTTTTTATAACGATTTTAATTCTTGTTACGATTTCTCCAATTTCTCCGATTTCTCTCTCGGAGGAAACGCACCCTAATTAATTGATACGTTTTTCTCCGGGTTACGGTTTCTTCAGGGTACGATTTCTATTGATACCTCTTTGCACGCAATCTAGCGATACTGTTGGTTTTGCATCGGTGTCTGTTGATTTTGCAAAAGAGGTTGTTGCTTTTGTTTTAAGCTGGTCTGTTTCGTATTTTAGCATGTTTTTAAAAATAAGTTGTTTGTTTTGAATTAACGTCTTTTTTACCCTTTCCTCCGTCCATAGAATACGCATTCCCAATCTCATGATTAGAAGTTTTAGAAAGAAAATGCCAATTGGAATGTAGGGAAAAAGTTCTAATTATTGCACAATACCTGGAATATTTCATGGTAATCTAAATTTTTAATGAACAAAAATGATTTTTGAAGGTTTGTTTTAGAAAATAGATAGTAATGTCGAAAAACTATATATAAAATTTCATTTACACATTGAAATTTAACCGTTTGTATCAGCTTTGAATTCAGTATTACGGTGCTATTTGCGTAATAAAACATGAAAACAAAATAATATTAAAAAAGAAAAAAATCTAGTAAATCTGCTTTTTCGGAATTTATGTACAACTATGTTACATGTAGTTTTTTTTTTTAATTCTTTCATTTATTCAATTTTTATGTTACTCAATATATCGACGAACAACGAATGTTTAAAAGAATCGATATTTTAAAGGTATACGATGGTCAACTCAGTAATTTGGTTCGAGAATCATTTATTCACTTTTAATCTAACCTTTGGAAACCTAGCATCGAGCATACAACCGCGGCGTCATCATTATCCCAAAAATCGTCACAAACGGTGCCCCATGATCCATCGCTATATATCTCCACTCGACCCTCCAGAGAGGAAGAACCTTGAGCTAAGCGCACAGCCCCTTCTAATTCATACAAGTACATACATGTATTTTCCATTAGGAACAAGTTAGAAATTAAATTTGCAATTCCGTGTATATATATATATATATATATATATATATATATATATATATATATATATATATATATATATATATATGTGTGTGTGTGTGTGTGTGTGTGTGTGTGTGTGTGTTGTCATTGTTAATTTAACAATACTAGTAATTGATAGGAGATGTGATAATGATCGTGAATAACTGAATGTAATTCAAAGAAAGACGAGGAGAGGTGATGAAATGGAATTGCATTTTTTTTTAATAAAAAGAAAGAACTATACAGATCTCTATATTGAAAAGGTCTAAAAAAAATTAACCTAATGAACAAATAACTCCCGCGTCTTCTGAATGACCACAGTTATGGGTCCCTACGGATGATTTGTTGCAGTGAAAAAGATCTCTCTCTGTTCCTTGACATACAATGTCATCCATCCAAATCCGACCTCGCCCCTGACCGAAATACGCAGAGGGTTTCGGGATGGCTTTTTCTCTGTTAAACGAAACTTATATCATTATCTTCTAGTCATTGGGATTTTTTTCTGAATGAGGAGCGGCTGATCTTCCTTTTCTTAATACATGTGATATTTAACTACAAAATAAGACAAGAGGCCAAATGGCCTTAACGGTCACCTGAGTAGCATAACCCATACACAAACTTGTCAAGGAGTCTCATATATGCATTTAGTTAAGTTTTATTCTGGAATAGAAAAATTTTTAATTTGTAATGACGACCACCTCCCTGCCTGAAATCTTTTAAAAACGACTATTAAACCTATAATTTTAGCGAAAAACTTAAAAGATCATAAAAGAGTGCATGACCTGATATTGAAAAGGTGCAAGACTCTGATAGAGAATAATTTAATAATAATAACAAGGTGGCTATTATTCATGTTTTATCTAAAACAACCTCCCATCCCCCCGGGGCAGACAGAAACTCTCCCTATGGGCATTTAAACAAACGAAAAAAAAACCAGCTTTATCGATAAAAGCCATCATGAGTTACTCACTTCTCCTGTTCCAGTTTTTGAATATTCAACATTCGTTGAGAATCACCATCTGGCATATATACCAAAATCATTTTACATTTATATATCAGTGATTTTAGTTAGCCAATTATTACTTTACTATTAACAAGTATATTTGTTTATTTTGAAAGTTCAAAAACTGTTTTTGTTTCAAATGATAAAAAGCCTTGCATAACTCTTTTGATTATACATCTTCTTTATAATTACATAATATTCAACGATTAATTACTACATATGAACAAGCAAAGGAAGATAACTCCATTAGGAAGAAGCAAGGGAAAACAAGATATAAATATAATCGGGGCGATTATAAAGTCTCCCAAACGAACGAGGCTATCATATAGAGTAGGGATGACCCACAAAGTTTCATGTGGTTCCCAGGGGTCCTTAACTACATATCAGGTGAACTAACATAAACAAGGAACAAGAATATATATGGTTTAGGGGTGGGGATATTAACCGTTTTCAAGATATTCAGGCACTACCTGTTTGAGAGGGGTCAGGACCACCCCAAGGGCCCATGACCTACATACCATATGATGCCCCTTGACACAAGGAACAAGAATATATATAGTTTAAGGGTGGGGATCTAAACCGTTTTCAAGATATTCGGGCACTACCTGTTTTAGGGGGGTCAGGACCATCCCTGAGGCCCATGATCTACATACCATTTGAAGCCCCTTGAAACAAGGAACAAGAATATATATGGTTTAGGGGTGGGGATCTCAACCGTTTTCAAGATATTCGGGCACTACCTGTTTGAGGGGGGTCAGGACCACCCCAAGTTCCATGACCTACATACCATATGATGCCCCTTGACACAAGGAACAAGAATATATATGGTTTAGGGGTGGGGATCTCAACCGTTTTCAAGTTATTTGTGCACTTCCTGTTTGAGGGGGGTTAGGACCATCCCCAGGGCCCATGACCTACATACCATATGATGCCCCTTGACACAAGGAACAAGAATATATATGGTTTAGGGGTGGGGTTCTTAACCGTTTTCAAGATATTTGGGCTCTTCCTGTTTGAGGGGGGTCAGGAACCACCCCTGAGGCCCATGACCTACATACCATTTGATGGCCCTTAACACAAGGAACAAGAATATATATGGTTTAAGGGTGGGGATTTTAACCGGTTTAAAGATATTTGGGCCCTTCCTGTGCCATATTGGCCCCACCCTAGTGCCTAAACACCTGTCCCAGGGATCATAAATTTCACAATTTAGGTAGAAGACTTCATGTACATCATATCCAGGCCTTTAGTTTTTCACAAATATATATGGGAGTAGAGAAGAAGATTTTCTAAGATTTAATACATTTTTACTATATGGCCATATTGGCCCCACCCTAGAGCCTGAACCCCTGACCCAGAGACCATAAATTTCACAATTTTGGTAGAGGGCTTCATGGACATCATAACCATGCATTTAGTTTTTAACAAATATCTATGGGAGTAGAGAAGAAGATTTTCTAAGATTTAATACATTTTTACTATATGACCATATTGGCCCCACCCTAGAGCCTGAACCCCTGACCCAGGAGCCATGAATTTCACAATTTTGGTAGAGGGCTTCATGGATATCATATCCATGCATTTAGTTTTAAACAAATATCTATGGGAGTAGAGAAGAAGATTTTCTAAGATTTAATACATTTTTACTATATGGCCATATTGGCCCCAACCTAGAGCCTGAACCCCTGATCCAGGGGCCATGAATTTCACAATTTTGGTAGAGGGCTTCATGGACATCATAACCATGTATTTAGTTTTTAGCAAATATCTATGGGAGTAGAGAAGAAGATTTTCTAAGATTTAATACATTTTTACTATATGGCCATATTGGCCCCACCCTAGAGCCTGAACCCCTGACCCAGGGGCCATGAATTTCACAATTTTGGTAGAGGGCTTCATGGACATCATAACCATGTATTTAGTTTTTAGCAAATATCTATGGGAGTAGAGAAGAAGATTTTCTAAGATTTAATACATTTTTACTATATGGCCATATTGGCCCCACCCTAGAGCCTGAACCCCTGACCCAGGGGCCATGAATTTCACAATTTTGGTAGAGGGTTTCATGGACACCATAACCATGTATTTAGTTTTTAGCAAATATCTATGGGAGTAGAGAAGAAGATTTTCTAAGATTTAATACATTTTTACTATATGGCCATATTGGCCCCACCCTAGAGCCTGAACCCCTGACCCAGGGGCCATGAATTTCACAATTTTGGTAGAGGGCTTCATGGACATCATAACCATGCAATCAGTTTTTTCCTCACATGTGTGGGAGTAGAGAAGAAGATTTTTGAAAATTTGGCTGTTTTTTGCATATTTGGCCCCACCTGTGGCACCCTGGTGGTGGTAGAGCCACCAATTTCACAATTTACATTCCTCTTACCATAAAGATGCTTCACACCAAAAATGGGAACAATTGGCCTTGTAGATTTTAAGAAGAAGTTAAAAATGTAAATTGTTAACGCACGACGCACGACGACGAACGAAAACAGATAGCAATAGGTCACCTGAGTTTACTCAGGTGACCTAAAAACAAAACACTGAACAAAAAGGTTAACCTTGAAAATCCCAGCATGAAGCAGACGACCGACGCTGTCATGCTATCCCATGAATCATCACACAGAGTACCCCACTCATTGTTATAATAAATCTCCACTCTTCCCTCCATCGGAGAAGCTCCACCCATCAATCGTATATTAGGTGCTTCAAGAGTTTATGATTAAAAAAAGAAGAAAATCTACAAATCATATTGTATGTCTCTCAAATGTTTAAGTGATACTGTCGGAGATAATTCGTATACTTTTCCCCTAGATTTACGTTATGATTAATTAATTTATTTCTCATTGTTTACATTCAAGTTTTGTCATCATCATCATTATAAACAATAAAACGAGTAACAAATATTCCATATAACTAAAATCAGTTTTAAGGTTAAGGAACCGTCTTTCAAAAATATTTATCTTCTTTTGACAACATTATTCAAAATATGTTTTGAATGAAAAGTAACAAATCTACTGGCAAAGTTTTTTTTTTATATATTAAGAGCTCAAATTTGAAAAATTTCAATAATAATAGGCACTAAGAACTATAAGTGTATTCGCATTTGAATCTGGAGATGCTTTTATGATAAATCGTGGAAATTTAAAATAATAGTTACTGTAAATTTTTTTCTGACGGTCAACCAATTAAGGTATCTACGATTAAGATAAAATCATACCCGTATCAAAGTTACACACTACCCCAGCGTCTTCATTGTGCCCACAGTTGTGGAGTCCCAAAGGCCTCTGAGAGCAATGAAATATATCGGTATCAGCATCTGTACATTGAAGCTCGTCCATCCAAATTTGCCCTTCTCCGATACCAAAAAATGCCTGGTGTTTCGCCTTAGCATTTTTTCTTCAGTTGAAAAATATGAAGAATAAAAATTATAAAACAAATCGTCAACAGCATTATTTCATCATTATCGTTATCCTGACATCATCATTATCATTCCCACCACAGTTATTTATCATTGGTATAAATTTTGTACAAAATCTTATCTCAAAATAGCACAAAATTACCATTGTTTTATGATTATGAACATCACATCATTGACAATAGCAGCATTATTTAAATGTTAAATGCATAATGCCCCTTTCCCATTTTTAATTTTACCTGTTGTAACCCAGCATTGAGCAGACGACAGCGGCTTCTTTGTCATCGAAGTTATCATCACACACTGTACCCCATTCTCCATTATAAAACACCTCTACCCGACCTTCCGCCGAGGAATTTCCGTTTACCAGTCGAACTTTGTCTAATTGAACTTGAATCCATATAAAAGGTCATTTCTACATCAATTTTTTATTATTAAAAATTGTATATATATAAAAAATATTACTTAATCTAGTATTTTATGCACGTATCTTTTTATTGAATTTTTATGTAGGTAATAAGGAATAATTGGATCAAATCCAATAAAGACCGAAGATATATTATGAAGGATTTGATTACATCCGACCGTAAATGATGACCTTATGATATTCAAAGAATTATTCCTATTTTATTTTTTTATAATTTCAGCAGTTGTGCGATTAGATATTAAGATAGTCATTGATGAAATGTATTGGACTATACATTACAAAATCGATTTGTAGTGTTATCAGACACAAAGTCACTGAAAAATGTAAATATTTCAAGATCAAAACGTATCAAGGCTAATGACATCTTTTTATTCTTTGCTGAGATTCTAATATTTATTCAACACATTCAATGAATAAATTTCTAAACTATAGAAAGTTGCACATTGTTAACCGGGTTCATGGATAGTTCAAGTTCGCTCGACACTGCTTATTGTTGTAGGCGTTCGCTAGAGGAATTGACTAAAACGCGGAACAGAAAGCGGAACGAAATGGAAAGTATATTTAGTAGTCAAAATTAAAATAGTGAAATTATAAAAAGAAATTATTAGATTTTTTTTTAACTCTAAGGAATACCACAAAGTTAAAGTAATATATTAATTGCTTTTGGTATATTAATTTTTTGAACGAAAATGATTTTATTGCGGATACATGAAAACTTATTTTGAAAGATCAAAGAACTGCATTGTCTAATCGCCTAATTTAAAGTCATTTTTTAATAATTGTCTAATTAAATTATTTGTTTATAATAATGTAAATATTTATGTATATTTTCATTAAATATACATGACTTGGTCACACAAAGAGAGAGAGAGAGAGAGAGAGAGAGAGAGAGAGAGAGAGAGAGGAGAGAGAGAGAGAGAGAGAGAGAGAGAGAGAGAGAGAGAGAACTTTGTATTTTGAGTTAAATAGCTCATTTCATAATAGAAACTAACGGAAACCATTTTTTTTAAAAAATACCCCCCCCCCCCACCGTGAAAAAATTCCCTTTGAGGGGTTTTATGTATTATTTTTATAGCATATTTATACCAAGGGGTTTGTTGTTTCACAGGGGGAACATATGAATTAAAATGAAAATTTATTTTAATATCCAAAGTAAACATGTGATTATAAAGTTTTTATGCACATATCGACCGCTAAATAATATCTTCCTCACTCATAGAGACCGATTTCAATAAAAATTGTTTAAGACCCTCCGTAAACTAAACTTTTGTTTAAAAATCAATAATGTGACTACAAATTGTATTTTGATATAAATTAATTAGGATTTGATTATACTTTTTAGTAGATAACTTTGTTTTCAAATATCTGACAGAAATTCCGAAATATTGGATGTAAAATGTAGGCGGGAAACGGGCATTGGCGTTCACAGTTCTTTATTGTGAATGACCACTAATCTAAAATTTTCAAAAAACACTTTACTGATTTATTGAATTTAGGATTATTTACATTGACATCATTGATATATGTAATCTGGAAAAAAGAATTGTTTTGTTTATATGTTCGGTTTTTCGTTCCGGTGTTGTTTCCAATCTGCGTTTTAGAATAACCCTTCGAAGCCTGCAGTTAACAATTCCCAATTGCAATTGTTTATTTGGTTTGGACATTAACGCATCTGGGTTTTATTAATCTACCAAATATTTATTACCTGAAGCAAGGTCGCACTGTGGAAAGTATACGTGATCATTACTCAGTGTTGAACTTTGATACAAATTCACACATTTTGTCTTTAAATTAGTAAGTTGTTATACCGCTTAGAACAGTTCTGTGATTTTTAGACATGGAAACTACGACGATTCAACAAACAGCTGTCCCAACATCGGAAATGACCACTACTGTTTCCTGTTATTGGAACCTTCCCGTAATGGAATGGGTGAAAATAATCATGCTTACTCTGGGATTTATCGGAAATGGATTGGCTTTTCTTGTCATCGTTCTAAACAAAACTTTACACAGCCATTCGTTTGCTATAATTGGCGCGATTGCTCTCTCGGATTGCATCTATTGTCTGGGTGGAGTTATTTGGGGTTTTCTTGTTTATGGATTTATGGATCTTATGAATTATCGCAACTTACTTAACTGTCTTGGAGAATTTTTCAATACATATGTAAAAACCGTGATGGCTGGAACGATATCGGCGGCCTACATTGCTTCCGGTTTCTTCATTGCAACGTTGTCAGTGTTCCGCTATATCATAGTTTGTTGCAATGCCAGACCCAAGAAGATCCTCACAAAGAAATCGGTTGTTTTTAGCATCATTTCTGTTACAGTATCTTCCATTATTTTTGCAGTTTTAAAGACTATTTACTCGGGAAGATTCAACAAGGTTCTTGATATCACCATCTCCTACCTTCTTCCACTTGTCATCATGATAGTATTTCTCGCGCTAAAAATCATTAAAATGACAAAAAGAAAAGACCTTCAATTACTCAAATCGACTTCAATTCGCAACATGGAGATTATCTGCTTGGCAATAATTTTAACTTTCTTCGTTCTGCTTCTTCCATGGCACGTCTTGGCACTCTTGTATGAGTTTGATGTGTATCAACCGGAATATATTGCAGTGACAACAAGCGCTTTTCTACTGCAGTTGAACAACTGCATCAACCCAATTTTTTATGCCTTTTTATCGCCGCGTGTGCGGAAGGTCATGGCGTCATGCCTTTGTCGAGTAAATAAAAAAACTGAAACTCGAAAACAATTACATTGCTCTACTTTTACGGAGTGTAGCAGCCTGTGACTACTCATTTGCATTAATTTTGTCAGCTGTCAATATACGAAGTAGTTTGTGCAGTTTTAGCATATTTCATATGTTTCTTGTTATCTATTGAAATTGCATACATTTTGTAAGCATGGAATTCGTAGGAATAAGAAATTTTGTAATGTATTTTGTACATTTGTAAATATATTTTTCAAACGTTTTGTTTTTCCTTTCTTCGAAGAATTTACCGAAATGCTATAACTACATGTAGTAAAGTTCTAATTTAGTTTGCATAAGAAACGAAATCACCATTGGATGTGGGGCCATTGTGTCTAATAAGGAAAAGTATCAATTCACCCATGTGTGGTACTTGAAATTGTTTTGCCCATGCTATATTGACTTAAAAACCACAACTATTGCAAATACTTAAGGCAGTACTATAAACATCAAACTAGGTCATGAATGTTTATTTGTGTATGATGTGCATATACATTTTGACATTAAATTTTATTTAAGTTGGTAGCAGTTTAAAGTCTCGATCTTTCCCATGTCTTATTTAGAGGTTTAAAGTTTAAAGAAAGATAAAGAACAGAGAACGATTATTATAAAAAAAAAAACCCTAAAATTATGGATAGTTTAAAAATAAATTCTACTTACCGTCTCCAACTGCAGTTTGTATTGTGAAAACCAAACAAATCAACTTAACGGTATATCTGTAGGATTCCATTCCTTAGATGTTAGATATAGTGTGTCATCATGAGTGATACTTTATCCAGTAGTACATCATTCAAATAAAATAAGGGACTGCCAAGAACTCTTTACGACAAAAACGGAAGTAAAATCTTGAAAAGGGTTCTCATGTTTATTTAAATAAAAGCACCATTCGGTTCACATGCTATCTACTTATAGCTGACTGTTGATAAAAAAAATTCTTTATATTCTGCGTAATTGGACTTTTTTTGTAAAATTTGCATCCGTTAAAGTATCATTTCTGAAATATGATTTCGTTGTTCAAAGAAGGATACATGCTCCTAACTATTTTATACGATTTTTTTGTATTTTTAGGAGAAAGTGAGAAATCTGTGTTAGTTGCAGGTAGCACACTGTAGAGTTTAAAATTTGGTGTGAATATATATCTAATAAACCATGACCAGTAATGTCAATAAGACGTTTTAATTTGTTTAATAAAAAATATTTATGTAAACAAAAATAATCTTTTGTTCATATTTTCAAACCTATGGATAAAATCTTTAAAAAGACGTATCTTATAGAGAGGATATACCCGCCATAACCACAGCATTCAGTAGGTTATACCATCCTCACCACCACCCCTCACCCCCCCCCCCCCTTTTTAAAGAATATGAGAAATGACGCGGGTTCAGGAATTTCAGTCATCATTGTATGGACTTGTCGTTTTGTTAGATGTGTTAAAAATAATGAGTATACGAGGGTCAATCATAAAATACGAGGACAATGTCACCGTGACTATCTACCATATATTTTTCATTAAAGTCAAAACTAACAGATGAATTTATGCAACAATACTTATTTTATTGATATACGAAGTTTCGTTCCATTTGATGAAAAGGTATTTTGTTACCCGATTTTAAAATCAACATGTTTTGTCACCACAGCGCAGGGTAACGTTGAAAACATAACGTCAAGATAACGCAAGCACAGTTAATAGAAATATCCAATCTTTATATCACCCTGAGTCTTTTGTGCTTTTCACCATGCAATTTAAATCGGCACTATATCACTTGACATCCAATTTTTTCACAATTGTTCGAAAATCATAAGTTTGTGACTCGAAGTTTTCTTATTTTTTTACCGCATGTCTCTTCGTTTACAGTAAGACAATCCCCGAATATCAGATGACGTTGTTTATAATTTTTTGATCAAATATTTACAGATATTCTATTCTCTTTCGTACTGATTGATGTTCAAAATACATTTACCACGACCCCCACAAAATGTGTTAGAGTTAAACACAAATGTAAAAATAATTTTTGACTTATTTTTTCAACCACTGAGCATTTTCACAGTTTTTATCGGCTTTTTCCCGAGTTAGATCCATACTGTTTATACTTTTCGTTGCGCCGTGACGTCCGGCGACGTCAATGTTTTTAGTCAATTTTAAAGAGGATTATATGTCTTTAGTTACTGATATCTGTTCAACAAATCTATATATCCCGTCATCATTTGGTACATAGAATAACATATCAATTTTTGATTTTAGGTTTCAATTCTAGTTGGTTTTAAGCCCTATTTATGGAGATATTACTTTGAACATAATATGGTTTATTTTTTACGGAATACAAAGTTTGACCTTGCGCCGTGACCTCATTTTTGCAAAATAAGATTCTAAATAATTCTTAGAAATGAAGGAAGATATGAACTTTTTTTTATTTCAAATTGTTTGAAACAGTTGCTAAATTATGTCTACTAAATTTAGTTATAATATGACGTTAAATAACATAGCTATGGCATAAGTCTTCGTATTTTTTTATTGAACCTCGTATAGAACATTATGTACGTTATCAAAATGGTTGAAAATAATGAAAAACAAAGTAGTTAACCCTGGTACACTAAGCTCATTAGAACACTATAGTTTTTAAAACAGAACATACGAAAAATAAAAACACATCAGACGAAATGGCTGCCGCGTGTTGTCTATCCCATCAGATTCAGATTCTATGTTGAGAAATACTCTTATAAAAAAAAGAAGTTACTGTAAATCAAGAAATATGTGTAAGCCATACAGTGGGGAATGAGGTTGTTGTTGCATGTTAAAAAGCACTCTGTCCCACTTTCTAAAGTGGATGTCGGATGTTATACCCACAGAACGAATTTAGGTTTGCAAATGCTACATTGTAAACACATTTTTTTTATCACAGTTCTTGCCTCGTTATCCAGATAGTATACTGCCCCACAAAGGAAGTTGTAAAATACAGTCTGATTAACCACCCCTTCTCCTTACACTCGTCAGGGTCTGAAAGGTATCGATAGGAGGTCATCTTCACACGACCTTTACTTCTGACCAATCAAGGAAGGGCTTTCTCTGCTTGTATTGGAACGCTTCGGTGGCAGAGGATAGTTTTTTTTTGTGTCGATAAAATGTAAATCAGATAGTGCTCATACATGTATAATATGTGATCTAATTTTTCTAGTGGATTAAAATTGATTTGCATGCAGGAGACACATGGTCCTAACCCTTGAGAATTTTTAGACATTTCAGAATAAAACAAGTATAACTTGCATATGACACTATAGAAGAGCCTGGGACGATCTAAAAATGTTTTTTTTTAAATTGCCCCCCCCCTTTTTTTTTAATACATTTTACGGCTCTAACACCACGTTCCAGTCCCGAGCAACTGCCATAAACTACCATAGGTTTTGTAGGCTAATGTCTATACTCTGTCCCGAGTTTTTGCTTCTTGATAATTCGACAATAATAAATACCTTTGTGCTCAAACTACGTTCATCCACTAATACGAAAATTGTCCAGATTATCTGTTTTGAAACGCCCCCTCTACCGCATCAGGTTTCAATACACATCCCAAAATAGAATGTCTACGGAGATTTTGCATTGCATCAGCCATGACTTTAAGTTAGCCCGGATGATAACGTTGAAAAATTGCGTGAGGTGTCCCGAGTACTTCCGAATGGAGAAAATATGTAAACATTTCCTATATAAATCTCCCTAAGAAATTTGTTTTCGTTCTTGTAAACTTTTATGAGTGAAAAAGGATAATTTGTCAATGAAGATAACTTGGATATTTTCCATTTCATCGATTTCAACTATACTTCTTTCACAGGTATGTGTATTTTTATTAAAAAACTTTAAAAAGTGACGGAAGCAATAACTTGGGACAGACTATACCTATGCAAATAATCCAAATTAATAGGGGTGTCAATCACCTTCGATTCAAGTGACATTTCGTGTTCTGGACCAACCCTTTTTTTAAGCACAAAACTGAAAGTGAAAATCTTGGTCACAGTTTCGCATTTTCATTCCATATCTGATCAAAAGTGCTACCAGTTTTAAGTGTCATATATCAATAAAAAGGACATGAGCTCCTCTATCAACAAATGGAATGCAACAAATATTCTAGCAATTTATACCCCTCAAATAACCAGGCAAACCTCAAGTTCTATTATTTCAAAATTTCTTTCGTGAGAAACTATCACCGCACCTTCACAATGAGATAGAAAAATTAATTCATGCTTGTTTTCTATTTAACCTCTAGCATTGAAGAGTTACACTTCTCACAAAACAGATAATAATCTGTGATTGGTTGGGGCAAATTTAAATTGTATGCAAATATTGAGGTCATGTGAAAATGACCTTTTATCGATTATTTTCAGACCCTGACGAGTAAAGGGAGAAGATGGTGGTTTTAACCAAACTGTAAAATGGTATTAGGACTAAAATCGGAATTCTGAGAAATAAAATTATTAATAGTTAATCTTTTATTATTCGACAAACCTCGTCTGATTCCGTATTTTTCATCAAATGATAGGGCTTGATTTGGGCAAGCGTATATGTAGATGTACATGTACATGTACTTAGGAAACGTTTACGGAGAAATGTGCTGTTTCTTCTATGAAACGTACTTATCGACACTAAAGATAAATTACGCACTTAAAAATCATTTTATGTTTTATTTCTTTTTAAATAAAAAAGGTTTCACAGAAAGATATGTACAGGAAATGCTTCGTTGGGGCTTGTTCGGTTAAACAGATAGCAATTATTGAAAAAAATAATAGCATTAGCAGCGGAAGCAGGTGCAATCTTTTCAACGTTTTAAAAGAATATGAGAATTAACAAGTTATCTGTGAACCAATGCTCACTAGTAATACCCCACGTTCTGATGTGCATATACAAAATAAGTAAAGTCGACGTTTACTAGGAAGTTGACGTCCGATTGGTACAGAAAAAGATACCTAAACAAATAGTGTGTTAAAATTGCAAGCATCTGCAAGGAATAGTTGCTGACGAAAATTTGTTCAAGCATCTGGTATAAGTTCGTGAGAAAAATGCGACAGAAAGTTTTGTTACGGACAGACAGACAGACAATCAAGGGTAAAACAGCATACCCCCTTCTCCTTCGGAGCTGGGATAGGGCGGTCCAAGTTTTTGAACTTATCCAAGTTGTAATTTTGTACAATAAAAATATGATCAAATAATAATTATTTCATTAAAAGGAAAAATATCAAGCAAGCCGACAATTTGAATAGTGTTATTATTTGTGTGTAAGGAAAAATCAAATAGAATTAGCTCATAAATTCGCTAGTCACACAACGACGTCCAGACAGACAGCATGTTTAACAGTCCACTTCACACGAATCATCCGGGCATTTATAGAAGCCATTATCGCATTCCGCACCGAGCTGATTACGTTTGCTTGTTAAATAAAATTATATTTAAAAAATCAGTCTTTATGATTCATATAATTATTATATATGATACATTTTATATGCCAGTAAACACTCTTACGACAATTTTCATTCTCGTTTCTAGTATTTTGTAATGGATTAGCTTCAAGAAGAATCTGGTTTTTTAACTCTTGGAAACAAAATTTTAATCAAAATTCAAGAACATAACTAGTAAGAACATGTATTATGTCATGTATTTCGGAGAATAAAAATTTAATTTTCAAAATTTTAAAATTCAAGAGTGTCGATATATCACAGTATTTTGGGGGGATTTTTTTAACAATGAAAAAAAATCTCTGTTGTATTTAAGTTCCTTTTTCGAATAAGTGTGAAGTATCGATTGCAATGTATAATGCACTTCCAAGCACGTTTTAGTCAAATAGAGAAAATGCAATTGTTACTTTATACGTCAAACATGTTGAAGGGACACGTTTTCATCCATTAAAACACTAAATTAAACACATACAACCGCAGTTAATTTGACTTTTCCAGTTTTTTGTTTATTAAAATGTCTATGTTTATTGTAATAAAGGTGTAAGTGTGTAAATGATTCCTTAATTGTTTTTTCTATATATACAAATTCGTTAAAAAAAATCAAAATAAGAAACATTCAAAGCTAAAAAATCAAAACGTCGATAACGTACAACTAGTAGATCTATAAAATTCACCATTTCCGTCAATACAATCCTCAATTCCATCACGTAAAAAGTAAATGGAAACACATCTCATTTTGTCATGACATACAAATTCCGTTGAAGAATTGCTACAAATTGAACATGCAAAAAATCCACTGATTAGTCAATAAAGAATTTATTTATAAAACCAAGCAATATCAAATATAACATTAACCTTTAACCTTGGTTTATAAAACATAATAACAGCTTGAAAATAAGGATACTTAATTGATAATTTCTTATCTGTTTTTGATTTTAAAATTTTATAGTTCTTTTCATGAGTGGATTTAGACCTGGATCAATTTAAATGACTGATGATTTCTTATTTGTTTTTAATTGAAAATTTTATTCTTCTCAGAAATAGAATTTTGACCTGGATCAATTTAAACCCGGGTCGATTTTTTTCTTTACACTGTATTTTTTTTATTGCTTTAACATGTCCTGGGTTTTTTTCATGACATCTTATATTTATAAATTTTGCCAATAAACTCAGATATGCCTGCACCTTTTGTAATTCAACACGAGACATAATTATGATGTTTGTAAGCTATAATTGAATTTTACCTGTTAGGTTATAATTATTGTAAAATTAATTAAAAACCTACTTTCATTTTTGATAAACGAGCTCGAAATAGCAAATATGAGAGTAAGGTGGTGGACACGCTTTGGTGGATCCAAGTCAGTGGGAGTTTGCATCAAAATATATGCTTGCAAAGGAATAATATTGAATGATCCGTAAACTGTGAATATATTTATAAGGAACGTACTTGGATTATACATAGAAGTTAAGATTTGACGAATGTTAAATAAATGAAATAAGGCAATTCGTTTCTTAAGTGGGCGATTTTAGTTTATCTATACTAGACTTTGACCCGTGCGTGCACGGGTTGAAATTGCATATGATATCGGAAATTTTCGAAATAGATACATCGACATACCGCACGGGCACTGGAAGTTATTGTAAAAATATTGTATGTGCATGTATAAAACATGCACATACAATATATTTACAATAAAACATGCACATACAATATATTTACAATAACTTCCAGTGCCCGTGACATACCGTATTGTTGACATTTACATAACCAAGCTTTAAGCCTACAATAATGCTATTAATAATTTCACTACACTCTGCTTGATTAGAATAATCTAACTGTCTCGGGACAGGCCTTCACCACAGTTAAAATGCCTCCCATATACCCGTAATGTAGCAAAAAATTGCAGAATCGCTCCGAAACGATTTTGGAGAAAATTAATGAAGCTGCATTGAAAATAACATTCAACTTATTCATAACAAACCATTTTGAGGCTGTAAATACCTTTCATCTGAAAATTTAATTCATATTAATGAAGAATTCAACACTTTTTCACCAACTTTTTTTTCACACCATGTTAACATTCGGAACTCTCGGGAGTTTTATTTTTGAGGAAAAATAAAAACAAATTGGTAATCTTCAAGTACCAATGATGTTTAAAATATATAAAACAAAAGACAGTACTTCTCCGATTTCTCGGTATTAAAGCCCAAAAATTCGAGTCTATTATTTTAATATAGTAGTATAGATAAAAGCTAGCTAAGCGCGACCTCTGGCGAAAGAATGGAATAGAACTTTCCAGAACGAGGTATGAATGCGGTTTGAATAATTAACGTCATGACGAAAAGTTATTATGCATCACGGGCAGATATTCATACCTGGATGGGACATCTTTGGTTAATATAAAAAAGTTAATAAATAAAATGGAAAAATTTGATGCGATTTTAGTTTTGATCGAATCAATTTATTTTCCAGAACGGGGTGCCCAGGAACGCGGTTTGGCTAATTTACAACATGGCGGAAAGTGTAGGGCGAGATACTTCGGATATGACATTGTTTTAAACAATGCAAATTAATATGCATACACTAGCGTTTGTTTTAATTTCATACATTTTATACCAAGACCGATAGGTAATAAACTCTCACAGGCACCTGACGTTATATATTTTTCTCATAATAAAAATAAATACCCTATATCTATTAATTAGAGATAGGGTATTTATTTTTATTATGAGAAAAATATATAACT
Organism: Magallana ariakensis; assembly: GCA_020458035.1. Lineage (NCBI taxonomy): Eukaryota > Metazoa > Mollusca > Bivalvia > Ostreida > Ostreidae > Magallana > Magallana ariakensis. The sequence goes on along the minus strand of CM035814.1, from coordinate 23,922,333 downwards.
TTAGGTACCTGTGTAAACTCTAGACAATAATTTGTAAACAAGGAACAGATTGTTTCATAAGTCTATATGAATAAATGATGTATGCATTAAACGGGAAAGTAAAATGGGGGGTGGGGGGTGTTCAAAACAGTCTTTTGAAATTCACATTTGGGATAGTGATAAAAATTATAGTGAAATTTGACCTAAAGAACAAAATTTAGAAATATGACGTTCTAAATAACCACTCTGGTTTAAAAAAATTATTGTAATCATTTTCCACCCAGCTGCAACAGGTTTATATTATTCAATTCAGATAGATTTTTATCCCTCTTCTAAATATCCAGCTATGCAGTTTGTTTTAAGGTTAAGAAAAAAATTAAGAAGAAAAAATTCAGACACAGTATACACGAAAATGGAAAAAAAGTGAATATAGTTCAACATTTTAAAATTGTATCTTTGCTTTGTAAAGTGTTAATTCCCTAGCTTGCGCGGGATATCATCTAGTATAATATAAAGTAAGGATATAAAATGGATTTTATAACATGTTCTTACATCTTTCATACTTTTGAACTTCATGCTACAAAAATGGACTCATGCTACAAAAAATGGACTCAATTGGATATTGTTTTCACCATATACGTTATATCCAACTCAGAGTTCATTGAATTGACAGTCTAATAACGCGTTTGCACTACATATATTCTATTAAGCGAATCTAATTATATATACATGTATATGGCGTTACTTCATATAAGGTTTATTTAACAGAATATAATATTGGGTAACATAATGTATAAAATGACTTCACAAAGTGACTCAAACTGTTTTCGACCATACGCTATACACAAGTGACCGAATAGCATATTTTTCGATCAGCATATTATATATATTTTTTTAATCTACATATAATACAGTGTTAGCTTGATTGATATAAAGGCTAGACACAATAACATGTATAAATGGTAATGTATGAGTATTTATAACTAATTTTTATCCTTAAGACAACGATGGCGTTCCATAGATTCCAATTTCATAAAAGAGCTTAACTTTGCCTCCATGTAGGGGTTCAGGTAAAAGAACAGAGGGCAAGGCCTGAGCAATGTGACGATTATGTGAATGACAGAAATTAATGACGCTGAATAATAAAGCTCATTTTCTAATTATTCAGTCCATGTTAAAAAACTTCAGTCATTTCATTGAAAGTTGAATGTAATTTTAAAAAAAATTGATTAGAGTGTTAAAAGATAGGTGACACGACTACACATCTATAGTTCATTAATTGATGGCCTTTCGGACACACACAGATGAAACTGCCAAACGTGTTCTGACAATCTCCACCTTCACATAATCCGTCAACCTCTCGACACTCGTCTTTGTCTACAAATAATTCAAGCATTTGGATGAATCAATGCATTACTATTGTATCAAATATATGATGATGTACGTGAAGAAAAAAAATCAAATCAAACTACCAATAAGGACATCTTTCCCGTTTGGTTCAAATCCTGGATCCCCTGGGCAGAGAAGTTTGCCTTCCACTAAAGGTAAAACAACTGTTTAGGCATCCAATTTCTGACCAGATATAGCTTTTCTGTAATTTTAGTTTTCCTCAGTTTTTGATTTATACATTTTTAAGCAATAACTTTTTGTAATCGATTTTTTAAGCACAACCAATCATTGATTTTCTTGAATGTATAAATGAGTAAAAACCACGAAGAAAAACCAATAGTTACAAGGTTGATCAAAAAGGCTCACTTCAGCCGACAGCCCCCCCCCCCCTTAAAAAACCCCTTTACGATAGCGATGCTCTTCTAACCTGAAAAGTTAAACGTCTTACATGTACATCAATTTACCATCACAAACTAGGGGTGTTATATATTTCCTTAAGAATACCGTTAAAGTGGTATGAAAAATCGTCATTTTTTAACAAGCCATAATAACCATGTTTATAGTATACATGTACCATCTGTAAAGTGGATCGCTTCTTCCTCCCGCAACCCACCCAGAGTTTATACGAGCTCTGTATGACCGTCAGAAATTGTCGTACACGTATATAATACGCAAAAACTATTTTAACTAGATTCTACCGTTTAAGTGTCTAGTTTTCTACATAAAAATATTTTATAATTTAAGTAAACCGACCCCCTCGAGCTCCCCGCGTTTTTGTTTTTGTTGTTGTTTTGTTTGGGGAGGGGGGGGGGGTTGTCCACAGGAAAAACAATGACAAAGCATGCAGATGTATATAGATCATTCTAGCTTGCTTCTAAATTACTTTCACAATTTATTAAGTCATGTTCAAGGATGATTTTAATCTTAAATTACTGTAACATTGCGTATAGTGGACAGTTGATTAAACCAACAAAAATATTTACCTGATTAACCTAAATTTACGATTCAAATGATTTCATCGATTGAATGTTATATATAAATGTAATGTACATCGATTATGAAATACGAAACTGTATGCGTATTATGACTCAAGTAATGAGTAAAATTTTGTTTGAAATCAATTTGGGATATAAATGTATTTACACACGTTAATGCTGAACAGGCATATTGGTGTAGTGGTTTTACTTGTATTTGTAGAAGTAACATGCGATTTCAGCAAATTTTCTCACTTATCTAAAAACCACCTTATTTCTGTTTGATCAGATATATATTGAACAATAAAATCTATAATAAACAATGCTTTACATCAACTAACCAGTTGTTGGTGGGTATGGTCTTTGTCTTTCGGGTCTCAAGAACTCATCAACTATTCAAATAAAGACAATCAAGTATATGCGTCAAATACTGTTTAATATTGAAAATATTTTAGACTTGATAATTGTATGTTCCACAAGTTCGTAAGTATAGCTGAAAAAATGGTGAATTCACGGTAGTCATGTTTTTCAGTATGTTCGGTGTAAATCAATGAGAGGTTGGGGGGGGGAGGTGTTTGCTAGGTAATAATGAAGGTCTTGTCTGATAAATCGAAAGACTTTTTAATATTCATGTGTATAGTCGACAACCATATTATTTGCTAGAGCTTACAAGACTGCCTGTCTGCAATAAAAATTTGTAAATACGAATTAAGGTGGGCCCTTTTAGAGTGACGTCATCACTCCTAATTCAGTAAACACTGTATTAAAATATGTAATTATAATTTTTTTTTACTAATTAAGGACAGAATTATTATATAGACCTTGAGTCAGTTATATTGCGTTAGTAGCAGACCAATGTGTATTTTTCTGTGATTTTTAAAAATATTTTAATTACATATGGTGCCAAACTAATAATTCAAGAGAAAAATAAAACCCATCAAATTGATGATTAGGGGACCACCTTAAAGTTAAATATCAGGCTATTTTTGTTGCATACATGAACAAGATTTCAACTAAATACGCACGTGACCTAGCAATATCTCTTGGAACATCATTCAGATCTCCGCCTCCGTTTACAAAGTAACGGTGTATACTTAAAGGATGTGTGGAAACTTCATCTATTTCAAAAGTGTCATTAAGATAAAATCCAACTGAATATATGTTAATTTGTTCCCTTTCCGCTTTTTCAGCTGCTCTGAAAGCATCGTAAGGGTTGGAGCTTTGGTCCACGCCGGTAAATAATACAATAAGATTCCTCGCAAAGTCTCGATCACCATATCCATTAGTAAACATAGTTTGTCGTACATAATCCATAGCGTCTGCAAGATTGCTATTACCGGGACTATATATTGTTTGATTAATAGCTTGTATTATGTCAATTTTCTTTGATAACCCGTTGAGCTGAGCAATCACATACACCCCGCTACTGTAGAGCACGAGACCAATACGAAATTCATTGCTATCGATGCTTAGCTCTTCAGCTACATTGGAAGCAACGTCTTTTATTTGCTTGAAAACAAGTTCATCCGGTACAGACGAGTCAAGCATGAAGATGACGTCATAAACCGAATCAGGCGGTTTAGTTGTTGTTGTCGTTGGGAATGTAGTTGTTACTTATAAAAAAAAATTACATTAAGATTTGTTATTATAAAGGAATCAAAGATATTTAAAGAGCTGCGAACGCTAACGCCCGTTTCCCGCCTACATTTTACATCCAAATATTTCGGAATTTCTGTCAGATATTCAAAAACAAAGTTATCTACTAAAAGGTATTATAATAATCAAACTCTTTTTAATTTATATCAAAATAAAATCCAAAAATAAAATTTGTAGTCAAATTATTAATTCTTAAACAAATATTTTGCTTAGGGGGGGTCTAAAAAATTTCATTGAATTCGGTCTCTATGAATGAGAAAATATTATTTAGCGGCCTATATGTGCATTCAAACTTAATAATCACATGTTTACGTTGGATAATAAAGTACATTTTTTATTTTAATTAATATTTGTTAATAATTTTTTGAAACGTTACAAAGCAAAATGCTTTTTTTGGAACGTATTTCTGTCTGTAGACATGCGCCCCCGTGAAAATAGAAACCCTTTGGTATAAATATGCTAAATAACAATATATAAAACCCCTCAAAAGGAAGTTTTGTTTAACAGGGGGGAAAGATTTTTTTTTTTAAATTCCGTTTTCCGTTAGTTTCTATTAAGAAATGAGCTATTTTCTTTACCCAAAAAACAAAGTTATATCTTTTTTTTTTTTTTTACCAAATCATTAATATTTAATGAAAACATACATAAATCTTTACATTATTATAAAAAAATAAATCTAATAAGACAATAATCAAAAAATAATTTTTAGATTGGCGGCTGGACAATGCTATCGTTCGCAGTCCTTTAGTTATATAATAATTATGCCATTTGATACAGAGAATCAATCCGCATTTGTTGCATTAAGCGATGCAGAATTTGTCTTACATTTGTAAAAACAAACGCTACAAGCTATAGGGAACGTTTCGAAAGAGTTTGGTGCTCAGAATTTCTTTAACATGTTTCTTTGATATGGAATTGATTTTTTTCTGTTTATATACACGAATTTAAGCTTTAAATCAAAACCCTTTTCAGTTCTTATAAGATATATTAAGTTTTAATTTATGATAATTCAAATACATTAACGTATGATAGAAAACTATTACTACATGTACTTCAACATGACATCATGTTGTAGTCTGATGGTTTAGATGAAATAAAAGAATGATATTTAAAAAACACACTCATAATTAAGATCTGCCAACAAAAACAAGTCAGACAAGCATTTAAATAGCATTTTACCTGGCGTTCAGTGTATCATTTTAATTACCTAAACATGTTGCTGCAAATATTTTTTCATCAAGATCTTCCAGTTCATCAAAGGTGTTCACTGTAAACACATTTGTGCTCGAAGGATAGCTAGCTATTTCATTTACCTCTTTAAAGTCCTTGAGGGCGATTCCGATCGCATATATATGAATATTCTTTTGTTTTGCAATCTCAGCCTCGGGAATGGTTCTTTGGTAATTGATATTTGATACACCGTCTGTCATAATAATGCAGATATTGGGAACACCAGGTCTGTCACCACTAACTTCATTAAACAACTCTTCATGCATCGTTTGGAGACCATCGGCAGTATTCGTACTTCCGTATCTCCAAGGTATTGCATTTACAGCATAGAACACGTCAGATTTGGTGCTATAAGTGTTCAACTTGAACTCAACAGTGACTCGAGTACTATAGGACAAGAGACCTACTCGAACACGTCCATTATCAATGTTAACTTTATGAAGAAACTTAGTCACAAATCTTTTCATAAGGTTGTAGTTGTCATTTCCAACGCTCGTGGAAGAATCCAAAACGAACACCAAGTCCACTTGAGCAAAACATTTGTCTAGAGTTAAACAAATGAAAATTGCTGTAATACTAAGTTTCATAATTCTAAATAAAAATATTTTTTACTATCTACGTATATGCTTGACAAGTATATACTTTATTAAATGCCAAATTATTTTTTTTATGGTCTTAAAACGACACATTCTATGTCATCTTTTACTTATTTGACTTTGTACAGTACAAAGCTATCTTGTCAACATTGCAACTGAAAATGAAATGTTGAGTTTTGCTCATTTATTTCAATCTTTTTATTATACCTATTAAACTCGTAGGAATGGTTATAACTTCCGGTTGTGTTTGGGATCTTGTTGTATCCTCATCGTCATCAACTTTTAAAATAGTACATATATCACATCATTGTCATTGGAAATCTAAAAAATTCTTTTGTTAAAAAACCATTCTGATTGCACACACTAGTAGTACTCTGAAGTTGACATTAAAAAGATGCTTGAGTTTCTGATAGACAACATCTATGTAGTTTTTGGAAATCAATCTTCCAACAATATGTTGGAATTCCCATGGGTACCAATTGTGCCCCATTGTTAGTACACCTATTTTTGTATTCTTATGAAGCAGAATTTATTCAAAAACTTGTACGTGAAAAATATAAATCAATCGCTGTGGCCTTCAACTCAACATTTAGGTATATCGACGACGTATTATCAATTAACAATTGTTATTTCCATACTTACGTCGACTCGATATATCCGAGTGAACTTGAAATAAAAGATACCACAGATTCTGCGTCATCTGTTTCATATTTGGATATTTTACTGAAAATGGACATTGATGGTAACCTAACAACAAAACTTTATGATAAACGCGATGACTTCAATTTTCTATAGTCAGCTTTCCTTACTTATGTAGCAATATACCTTCATCACCTGCTTATGGTGTTTTTGTCTCTCAGTTAATTCGATACGCAAGGGCATGCTTTTCGTATGAACAGTTTCTAAGACGAGGCAAGCTACTTACAAACAAGTTGATAAAACAGGACTATCAACAGTCTCGTTTGAAGTCATCTTTTCGTAAGTTCTATGATCGATACAACGACCTTGTCAGCAAATACAATCTTCCACTGGGTCGCATGCTGACTGACGTTTTTCATACTAACTGTTAGACCATAATTAATCACCTAATTGTCTACGGACTTTTGCGTTTTTTCCCGATTACGACAAAGAGCACACGGCGGGTGTTACCGGTCAGCAGAGGATGCTCACTCCTCCATGGCACCTGATCCTACCTCCATCTTTTTGGAGGTCCGTGTTGCTCTGCTTTGAATTTGTATTTCGTTTTCTGGATTTTTGAGATGGTTGACGGTTTGTTATTGTCATTTTTTCATCAAAAAGCCATTTTCTCGTCTCTTTGTTTTATCTGAAGGCTTTATGATTGTGAGTAAAATAATAAATGATAGCTTTCATTTTTACTCGAAGAATTTTGTTCTTTATATAATTATTTCAATGTAACCATCCACATCCACTTAAAATAATATAAACTTTAAACACCCCCCCCCCCCAAAAAAAAAAAATTATACCTCTTTCTGATCCAAGGAACGTGAATTTACAAATCTACAATCGACCATATAAAAAGCATTAAAGGAAGCTAAGAAAATGAATGGCTATATATTAGAGTCTAAAGAAGGTTAATTAAACAGCAAATTTATTTACTTTATTTTTATAATCTCTTACTCTGGTGGAAGCCTTGTCCTTTTTTCAAGTATTTATGATTTGAAATTTCTTTTTGTGTGTGTGTGTGATATTTATTAAATTTAGTTAAAATTAGCCCATTTGAATAAGGAAACAAGATGAAAATCTGAAAAGTCAATGACGCTGACAACAACAGACGCCGGAAAAATTTAGATCAACGAGTCTTTTGGTTTGTTTAAATTTAAAACAGTTACAGCCGAGATCAAATAGATGCCACGGACATTATTCTCCAATATACCACGAACGTCATCAGTAAATTATCAGATCAGAAATACCTATTTGTCTCGAACTGATCTTGAAAGTACAACTTCAAACTGTAAAAAATTTAAAACCATGTCAATTTCACATGTGAGTTCCAGTCAAAACGATGTGTATTGCCTCAAATGTTTATTTTTAAGAAATCAATGCGGCTGTTCCTAGGACCTCCCTAGCACATTTTCACTGCGTGTTTTTACATAAAATATATAACGTGTAGTAGTAATAATCGAATTAAATTGCCCTTAAAATATTAGGAATATTATTCAAAGATATTTTATAAATAAGTGAAAAGTATTAAAAATCCAAAGAAAAATTATGTCGTCTGCATGTGATTTCTTCGATCGATACACATGTAAACATTACTAACAAAACCGTTGGGGTTACTCGGAACAGCCGTCAAAATGACCTAAATCGTCTCTCTATAAAGGAGAAACGATCTGTAGGAATACTGGGCTGTTAGTAGAATAGAAATAAAGTTCTTGTTATCGTGAATATTGCAAGATAACCATCTCGCTCTCGACCTCGGAGGTTATTCTGCAACATACAGGAAAACCCGTACTTAATTTCTTAAACAAATAAAGATATTTAACACTTGTTACTCTGCTGATTACTATTATGTGCATATAGTTTGCAGGTATTACATTTTAAAAAGAATATAAATACCATATCGGGGGACTTAGCACTTTAAAAACATATTTCTTTTTGTTTCATTGTAACTTATTTCAATTCAAAATCAAATACCTTTGCAAGTCTTGTTTTGGACAGCATTTATAATTAGTGAAAGATCGCTTAACGTCGAAACTTGAAACACATGTTCGTCTCTTGGAGAAGAGGCAATCAAACTAAGTTCCTCCGTTTTGGTTTCATTTCCAACACCAACTGAAAAAATGAGTACTCCTTGTTTTCGCAGTAAAATGGATTCTTCTTTGGTTTTATTTAGGTTATTTGGAAGGCCATCCGTAAGTAAAATAATTATATTAGCAGCTTTCGCCCTCTTGATGTTAAATATTGACACTCGCGCATATTTAAGTGCCTTGTCAGTATCTGTAGATGTACCAGGAAAATATCGAATACGATCTACACCGGGTATAATATCAGGAAGTCTAGAAAACTCGATAAGTCCGAACATTTTTGATACGGAACTACTGTAACGTAGAACACTAAATCTAAAGAACATTGAATTAAGATCCTTAATAATTTCTTTCGCGAAAGTTTTCATCATGTTAGAGTTATTAAATCCTTCACTCCCATTGCTGTCATCAACTATAATGAGAATGTCTGCAACCCCGCAGTCTACAATTAAAAATAAATAGGCAATTGGGGCCAATATAAGTAATGTCCTCTAAAAGTATATGTCATTACGTGATAAAAATAGTTCTTCTATGCTAACACATTAAAAAAACCAAGAATATTTGTACGTATACAACGGTCATAGTCATATATTGTTTCATCCCTATACAAGTACCATTATCCCAGTTCATTCATGATTTAATAAAGAGTTATTTGGTAGTTAACACCGAAGTTTAAGGTGCTCTTCTTAATTGGTCTGGAGTATTTACTATGGTATTGAAAATGTCAACCCTACATTGCATAAATTCCTTGTAGTTTCCAGTTCACTGATTAAAAAAATCAAAAATTAGATCCATCTCAATATATTTTACTGTAATAGGATATTATTGTAAAGCGAATTACTTTGGCGATCGATGCGAAAACGTCAGAATGAAATTTGTGTATACTCTCATGAGAAATCCTCTCAACTGTTTTAAGTTAAAAGGGCTAACTTAATTGATTTACAAACCCTCAACAACCAAATTTTATAAACCCAAAATGAGCATCTATACGGTATACTAAACAGACACAGCTAACCTTTGAGAGTTTCATTCATACAAGTTACTCCTGCATCATTGCTTCGGCTACAATCGGTTTGCTGCACATCTTTGTGTGGACACTGTATAATGGACCTCTCAATTCCGGTACAATTGACTTCATCAAGGATGATGTCATCTTCTCCTAGTGAGAAATATCCACCCTTTCTTGCAACTGAGCCCTCACTACAAAATAGAAATGACCATATTAAAATGAAATTAATATTAATCTATTAACATTTAATATTAAAGAAAATATGACTGGAAGCTTTTAAGCCTTATCATTAATATGGGGCTTGTTGATTTTAAACATGTGTCACCTTATATTACGCATGTGAAATGTTAGTTCTGAAAAGTGTTGATTCACAAAAAAGTGTTTTGGCCAATATTGGGTTAATCTGTAATTGTTTTAAAAACTAAAATGTAAGAAAGAGGTCCAAGCTTCAGCAAAAATGAGGTTTTAAAAATGCAGTTTAAGAAGGACTTGAAATTAGAATTAATAGACCCAGACCTTATAGAAAATTCATGTTTGTTCAAATCATAGAAGTAGATTAACTAGTCCTAACAAATAATAATACTATAAACAAATTAAAAATTCAATTCCAGAATTTGTTATTTATACATAATTTTTCAAAGTGCGTTGTCTCGATACTTAAAAATATTGAGGTACCTTCACAACGCAATGGGTTCACAATGGGTTAACTTGGTCCCAAACTTAACGCACTTTGAAATTTTTTTTTCAAAGTGATCGATTTGGTCCCAAGTTTAACTCACTTTGAAAAAAAAATTCAAAGTGCGTTATTTTTTCAAAGTGCGTTGCCACACAGGTAGGTTATAATTAAGGAAGCATATATGAGCAATTTAACGTCTTATTTTGACTGTTATATTTAAAACCGTGAGATTAATTTACTGTTTTTGGATCAGATCAAAAACTTAGGTATTATCCTTTAAAATAGATGTCAATACAATAAAATCGGGTAGTACATGTACATTACTGTCACATCAGTGCATTATCATGTGACAACTATAAATAGCTTACGTATATTCCTTAATATAGATGAGATGGAACCACACTACTCCCGATTTCCAAAATACAATAAACATACCAAGTGAATGCAAAACATCTCAGTTTGATCAAAACCGCTGCTAGAATACTATGTTCTCCTTAATTAAATACAATGTAGTTATTCCTCCGGTTCTCGAAAAACCTTCCCAATTTTTATACAGTTTGCACGGTAAACGGTATGTTGCATCAAAACAACACAAAATATAGAATTCTAGCAGCACTTTTCAATTTAAGCATTGATCAAACTATCGATACGTGTAAAATTTGAAGTTCAATATATACGGGGAAGTGTTGTTCTAGTCGGATTTTTTATATCGTAAACAACGACAGAGGAAAGCCTGGCCAAGAAATAAAAGCAAATTTACATACGGACGTATAGTATGTAACACGTTTTTCGATCGCTTTAATTAACTTATATAGCAAGTTAGAACCGCTGAGGTGGATTGAAAATACACTTCATAAAACTAGTTTTAATCCAGTGTTTTCTCAGACGTCCGGGTCAATTTGTCCCAGCCTATTTCAAATATTTTGACTGTAACAGGTGAAATTGACGTAAGCTGTATATTTCCAATCTTGCCAGTTAATGTTCCGCGGTCTTATTATCTAGATGTAATAATTAGGGCCCCGCTCTGCGGGCGTCTTTTAATGATCAGTCTGTCCGTCCGTCCGTCCGTCTGTCCGTCTAAGATCGCTTTTCCGGAGCATATCTTCTCTCCCCTTTGCCTAATCTGGCTCATACTTCACCGTCAGAGTGGGTTAAGGGTGTGCAGTGACCTTGAACCATGTTTCTAGGTCTAAGGTTAAAGTCATGGCAGAATAATATATGAAATCCTTGTCCGGGGCATTCTTCTCTCGAGCTCCCCTTGGTCCAATATAGCTCATACTTCACTCACAGACTGTCTATGGTCAAGGGTTTGCAGTGACATTGAATGAAGTTTGTAGGTCAAGGGTCAAGGTCATAACAGACCACGCAAAAATCCTTTGTTCAAAACATATATACATTTCACTTAGCCATATTTGGCTCATACTTTACATTAACAAAGCTTTTGAGTTTTGTTGTGACCTTGAACCATTTTTCAAGGTCAAATGTGAAGGTCATAGCAGAATTATATCCTTGTCCGGACCATATCTTTACTCCCTTTGCTCTAGGCTGACTCGTACTTCACGTGCATGGTGCCTTTGATAAAAAAGGGTATGCAGTTACCTTGAATAATGTTTGTAGGTCAAGTGTCGAGGTCATATCAGATCACACAAAAATTCTTTTTTAAGAGTATATATATACTTTCCACTTAGCCCTTTTTGGCTAATACTTTACTAAAACAGAGCTCTTTAGCTCTTTGGTTAATGGCGTGTAGTGACCTTCAACCAAGTCAATGTAAAGGTCATAGCGGATCTCTTTTATTCATGTAATCAGTTTTAGACCGTAGATTATTTCCCATTTGCTTAATCTTGCTAAGATTAAATAAAAATGCATATATGTAAGGGGGTAATGTGAATGAATAAGAAGTTCTTTGCCAGCTGGAAAATTTCTAAGTTTTAGGTCAAGGTCAAAGCAAAATTCTTTGAAATTCTTTTCATCCTATTGTTCATTATTTAAGCGGGGCCCTTTGAGATGGTCATCATCTCAATGTTGTCTGGTTATAAAAATTGCTTTAATTTGCATCTTAAGATTACTTTTTTCCATAAAGAAGAACAGTGCCTTCTCCAAGATCGCATAGTAAAATAAAAGCATTTTAGTGTTTGTTGGTCATTAACATGTAATAATCATGATTATGATTAAAATTCAAAAGTACATACAAATTGATGATGGTAAGTCATCCATATAATGATTGTCTGCTCTATTTTTTATTACATGTTTTATGTCATTGGCATTAATTGACGACAATTTGTCATCAGCATAAAATTTAATATCAACACCATCTTAAGGAGCCAATATCGTGTTAACAAAGGTACTAGATAATCTATTTTCTTTATTAAACACATTTTTCTCTTCATTTAAATTTTCATCAATAAAGGAAAAAATATTTCATATTTAAAATTGTAATATTTCCTATTTCTCTACATAGAGCTCATTATTGAAAAGGAGGATAGTATAGGATAACAAGAAACCCATGGGCCACATCGGTCACCTGAACAACAATAGACATGATAAAATCAGCTTAACGTAGTCATATACAAAATATCTGAATAATGTTGTATAATAGATCCTGTTTAAAAAAAAATTCCCCTGCATATTCTTATGTTTATCATTAAGCCTTAGTAACAGGATGATTTTACAGTCATATATTAAGCATTGCAGTTCTCGAGAAGATGATCAGACTTAAACAATTGTTTATATATGGATTATAAACCTACATCAATCTTTGAAGCCCTTATGATGCTAAAGATTGTCAAGAATTGCCAAGAGGCCAAAGTCTAAACAATTTTAAAGGGACTTAGACACGATTTGACTTAAAATTTTAATTTTTATTTTAACATTCTCAAAGTTTTTTAATGATAAATACAGAAGTTTATAATGATATGTCAAAATTTAAAAGTTAAATATCAAGTTATAAGCAAGATACAGAATTCATAATTCTTTGTTTTGTAAAAAAGCTCGAATATTGTCATATTTACATATGTGCTGTATTGGTGTAAGTTTTAATCAAATGTATCTTTCTTTTGTTGATAATAGTATTTATAAAGATATTGAATTAGTTTAAATTGTTTTTTACATGTCATTTTGTCTAGGAAATGACAGTTCTCTACATTACATTTTTTGTAAACAACTATAAGACTCGAGCTTTGTTTGTACATAACAATCAATTCTTACCTCTGTATCTCGATTGTAACTTGACTTTAACATTCAATATTTTGGTCAATCATTTAAATGAACCGGTAAACCATTTTATACATAAAAATATGAAAATAAAATTTTTGATCTCAAATCGTGTCCAAGTCCCTTTAAAGAATAATATGCAAATATGCTTGCACAAATTAAAGTAAAACCATTTGGTTTTTTTTCTTTGCAAAATTGGACCCCCCCCTCCTGCTGACCAAATCCAACTCATGAAGATTATGAATTTGACCAATTTTAATCTACACTATCTCAACTGACAAATGTTACAGCTTTTCTTGACAAATTGTGTTTAAGAAGACGATTTGTAAAAAAAATTCCCTACCTATTCTTATGTAAAAATTTTAATGACCACCCAATTATGGCCCCACCCTACCCTGGGGATCATGATTTGAACGAACTTGAATCTTCCCTACCTGAGGATGCTTCAACACAAGTTGCAGCATTTCTGCCCAATCGGATTTGAGAAGAAAATCGTTAAAGATTTTTGTCTATTTATCCTTTGTAAAATTCAGCCCCCTTCCATTGTGGCCCCATCCTACCCTTGGGGATCATGATTTGAACAAACTTGAATTTAAACTACCTGCGGATGCTTCTTCACAAGTTGCAGCTTTTCTGGCTGATTAGTTTCAGAGAAGAAGATTTTTAAAGATTTACTCTATATATTCTTATGTAAAATTAGACCCACCTTCCCCCCATTGTGGCCCCAACCTACCCCTGGGGACCATGATTTGAACAAACTTGAATCTTCACTATCTGAGGATGCATCCACACAAGTTTCGGCGTTTCTGACAGAATGATTTTTGAAGATTTTTAAAGATTTACTCTATATATTCCTAGTATGTAAAAATTTGACCCTCATTGAGGCCCCACCCTAGCCCTGGGGATCATGATTTGAACAAATTTAATTTTATACTACCTGAGGATGCTTTACCTCAAGGTGTAGCTTTTCTGCGTAATCGGTTTCTGAGATGATCTTTAAATATTTTTTCTTAATAATCATATGTAAAAAAGACCCCCATTGTGGCCCCCCTCTAACCTCCGGAAATCATGATTTGAACACACTTGAATCTACACTACCTGAGGATGCTTCCACACAAGTTTCAACTTTTCTGACTGATCTGTTTCAGAGAAGATTTTAAAGACTTACCCTATATATTACTAATATGTAAAAATTATACCCCAAGCTAGTGTGGCCCCATACTACCCCAGAGGATCATGATTTGAACAAACATGAATCTACACTACCTGCGGATGCTTCCACACAAGTTACAGCTTTTCTGGCTGATCAGTTTCAGAGAAGAAGATTTTTAAAGATTTACTCTATACATGTATATTCCTATGTAAAATTAGACCCCCCCCCCCCCATTGTGGCCCACCCTACCCCCGGGGAACATGATTTGAATAAATTTGAATCTACACTACCTGAGGATGCTTCCACACAAATTTCAGCTTTTCTGGCCTAATGATTTTTTAGGAGATTTTAAAAAAATACCAATAAATTTTCAATGATTTTTAATTATCTCCCCTTGAAAGAGGGCTTGACCCTTTATTTTAACAAACTTGTATCCCTTTAACCTAAGGATGTTTATACGATACTTAAATTAGACTGACCTAGGAAATCCCAACATAGCACAGAAAACCTCGGCGTCAGCATCGTCCCACAATTTATCACAAACGGTGCCCCAGGAGCCATTGTTATATATTTCCACTCGTCCTTCCGAAGATATATTTCCTCCAGCTAGGCGCACTGCCCCCTCTTGTAGGTAATATTTCGATTATAGAAAATTTATGAAATCAACTATCATTCATTTATTCAAAATAAATTAAAAATGTACTTTTCAAACGTATTTTATTCTCAAATTAGTCAAAGTATAGCAATTATTCACCAATAAAAATATAAAAGTTATTAATAGCATATCATAATAAAAGTTGGAGCAGATAACTCTCGTTAATAATTGAATTTAATTATAAAATACCGGTTACAACAAATCATACCACAAAGAAGTATAAATGCTAGGTATAAATGGTTATATGATGTGCAAGTACCTTGTGAACAAATAACGCCTGCATCTTCGAAATGGTAACAGTTGTGGTACTCCATAATTTTATAGCAATCAAAAAAATCTTTTTCTGTTCCTTGGCATGCAACATCGTCTAACCAGATTCGGTCTTCACCCTGGCCAAAATGTGCAAAGGATTTCGGAACTGCGTTTTCTCTGAACGTAAAAAATAAATTCGGAATTCGATTCTCTGTTAGTGTCAACTTTTAACCGGAAATGATATTATAAATTTCGATTTCAAATAATGAGGATGTACGTTTTACTATCAATCTACGTTTTCCAAACAATGAAAAAAACCAGTAACGAGTTTAACAGCAAACTAAAGACCCACCTTGAATATCCTAACGTAAAGCAGACGACAGACGCGTCATTGCTATCCCATGAATCATCACACACAGTACCCCACTCATTTTTATAATAAATCTCCACTCTACCTTCCCTCGAGTTACTTCCGCCAACCAGTCTTATTTTTGGTCCTTCGATAAAGAAAACAAACTAGAGGCCTACAGGCATTGACGGTCACCCGAGTAACATAGCCCTTTTAGAGTCTAAACTCTAACCCGAGACTCCCCTGACTGTTACTCCTGCCTTTTATTATTTGATGTTTGAAAAACATTTATTCATAAAAGAGAGGGGGCAAGAGTCGTATTCCCTAGCTTCAGGTACCAAAAGTTATAAACCTTTGATAAAAAGAGACCTGTAGGTCTTTAATGGTCAATCTTTTAAAATATTTTTAATTGTTTTTTTGAAAAGGAAAGTAGATTTCCTGAACTATGGCAACAATAGGTTACCCGAGTACTGCAAGTGACCGAAAAAAATACATGTTCACTGTACGGCCATATTTGTCATCCCTCCCCCAAAATAAAAAACCTCCACCCCAGCCCAAAGGGCAGTGATATTCACAATTTAAGAACAGTACAACAGTACACTATGTACATAATACCAAAGCATATAGTTTATTTCCCACGACTGAAGGTACAGAAGAAAATGTTTTAAAATGCAATACATTTTCACAATATGGCCATATCAGCCCTACCAAAGGGTCTTACAATCCTACAACCAAGGGTCATGAATTTTCACATTTAAGGTAGATGGTTTCATGGATAGCCTAACCATCCTTTAAGTTTATTTCCCCTGCTGTGAATGTAGAAAAGACGATTTCTAAGATTTAATACATTTTCATTTTATAGCCATATTGGATCCCTCCCTAGGACCTGGACCTCTAAAACAGGACCATTAACTTCCCAATTTTGGTGAAGGATTTCATATAAACATCAGATTCATGCATTCAGTTTATCTCCTATCGTTGTGAATAGAGAGAAGAAGATATTCTAAGATTAAATACATGTTAAGTATATGGTCATATTGGCCTCGCCTTACGACATGAACCCCACAATACAGGACCCATGAATTGTACTATGTAGATCGAAGGCTATATGAATATCATAAAAATGCATTTATTTTTCTTAAATGTACATTGGAGCAGAGAAGAAGTTTTTTCTGAGATTGATTAGATTTTCACATTATGGCCATATTAGCCCCGCCCTATGGCCTGAACCCCTGACCAAGGGATTATGAATTTCACAAGTTTGGTAGAAGGCTTCATGGACATCATATCTTTGCATAAAGTTTTCTTTATATATATATATATATATATATATATATATATATATATATATATATATATATATATATATATATATATATATAAGAAGTAAAGAAGATTTTCAAAGATTAAATATATTTTCACTATATCACATTATAACCATGCATTGGAGATTTTTTTTCCAACATGCGTGGAAGTAGAGAAGAAGAATTATAAAAATTTTGTCATTTTTGCTTATTTGGCCCCCCTCTATAAAATCCCGGAGATGCTTTGAAATATAAATTGTAACTAGACACGATCTCGTTGCGAGCAACGAGGAGGTCTTCCGTGCGACATTTTCAAGAGAATATGACCTTGACCTTGATATTCGGCAACGAAACTTGATGTTAAAATGGGAGCAAATTCATAATGCCCTTCTACATATATAGGGTGTTTTTCAAACTGTATCTCATTTTTGAGAAGGAAAGGATCAAACTTTTGGGATTCTTGTACTTTAAAATGCTTAATTCTGTAACAATTATGAAAACTTTTACGTTCATGGGTAAAATAAAATGCAAGATGAACATTTTTCCTGCTATAGCAAATATCAAAATATTCCTTTGTAAAGACCTACGAATAAAAGAATTTCGACCCCTTTTAGTCCCTAATTTAAGGGACCAGCCCATTTTCTTAATATCAAATGAAGATCATTTGATTTTCAACAGACTCTTATTTCTATATATTATTTTCAATTTTTCTTTAATTGTTAATCATTAACAAATTTGACTTCTTATGATAATAAACACATTTTGTTCAACAAGTGTTTAAAACTTCGTTACCGTTCTTGAGCTATCTGGGGAAGAACGTTTAGGGGCCGACCCCTTATCTCCTTTTTGGGGCCACATTAGGGAATTCTAATGGTTAAATATTGTTTAGAACATCATTCTAAGCATCTTTTATTCTATATTGTTTTTCAAAATATTTGTCCTTTTTGAGATATGTGATCAAAGTTTTGGACTTCTGGCCCCTTAAAACCCCTAATTACGTCATACATGAATTTTTTCTATAATATATAGTTAAACAAATGTGAGATAAACATGTTTGCTTTTATAACATTTTACAAAATATTTCTCAGTAAAGTGCTATGAAAGAAAGACTTCAAAGCCCTTTTGGCCCCTAAATTGAAGGGCCAGCCCGTTTTCTTGATATCAAATTAAAGGTCTTTAGATAATAAACATATTTTGTTCAACAAGTGTATAGAAATTCGTTACCGTTTTTGAGCTATCTGGGAAAGAACGTTTTAGGGGCCGACCCCTTATCTCCCTTTTGGGCTACATAAGGAAATTTTGATAGTTGAATATTGTTTAGAACATCATTCTTAACATCTTTTATTCTGTATTGCTTTTCAAAATATTTGTCCTTTTTCAGATATAAGTGATCAAAGTTTTGGACTTCTGGCCCCTTAAAACCCCTTATTACGTAAAACATGAGAACATTTTTATAATCTGAAGTTAAATAGGTGTGAGATAAACATTTTTGCTTCTATAACATATAACAAATTATTTCTCAGTAAAGTGCTATGTATGAAAGACTTTAGATCCCTCTCAGCCCCTAATTTGAGGTGCCAGCCCTTTTTTCTTGATATCAAACGAACGCGCTTGTAAATATAAACTTTATTTGCATTACATGTCTGAACAAAATATTTTTAAGAAAAGAGATAAACGAAGAAAACCACAAAAAAAATCGAACTTTTTTAATTCTCAATTTTCAGATCCAGGCAAGGTTTAACGCCTTTTGAGCCAGACAAATATGAATGCCTAATGGCACATCTACAATTTCTTGTCTATAATCCCCGAAAGTTTGAACTTGATATCTTTTATGGTTTAGGAGGAGTTTCCAGGACAAGCTGACCCTTTAAAAATCGCTTAAACGTCAACAACTCTAAAACGGAAGTGACGTCATCAAAATAAAAAAAAATATGTATTAAGTTCCAATGAACACCTATCGGGTCTGAAAGTTTCATGAAAATCGATTGAGCCATCTCTGAGAAATCGCCTGCACAAAAATGCGTAAAAACCCCAAGAATAACTAGAGCAAAGCTCGTTGCAAAGCAACGAGTGGGTCTTCCGTTAATGTCGAAAGTAAAGCTAGAAGTTCCTCTTTGAAGCAGGGTTCTTAAAGCAATTAATGTAAGTAACTAAAACAAACAGAAAGAAAATCGAATAATTCTTTGTACGAGTTAACAAAATCCGAATGATTCAAAGTACGAATTCACACAAACCTTATCAATTTCAAGAACAACTTAGCAAATACAAATCCGAATGTGTTTAAGTACGATTTAACAATCATCGAATTATTTTAGGTACGAGTTAATGTAACGTTGGACATAACACTATTTTCTTAACCAAGAATGTGGATTCAAAATTTCCGGAAAAATCAATTTTTAAACCCATATATATCTGTAATGCATCGTCCGATTTTAAAACGGATTTCAGATTTAAATTAAGCTTAATAAGCTCTTATTTTTGCAGCTATGATTTATATTAAATTATCACTCAAAAAAATTATTATTAAAAGACTTTGTAGTCCTCCTGGCCCCTAATTTGAGGGGTCAGCCTCTTTTTCATATCAAATGAAAGGTCTTGCAAATATAAACATATTTTGTTCAACAAGTGTTCACGAATTGTTAACCGTTCTAGAGATATCTGAACAACTGTGTTTTAGGGGCCGACCCTTAAACTCCTTACCGGGGCCACTAAAAAAAAATTTTAGGTATCATATTATTAAGAACTTTATTTTGAGCAACTTTTTTTCTACAATGCTTTTCAAAATATATCTTCTTTTCTAGATATTAATGATCAGAGTTTTGGACTTCTGGCCCATTGAAACCCCTAATTACGTAACATATGACTTAGGTATGGTACTGTATAGATAAACAGTTGTACAATTAACATTTTTGCTTCTATAATTAATTAAAAATTATTTTTCAGTAAAGAGTTATTATAAAAAGACTTTAAAGCCCTCTTGGTCCCTAATTTGAGGGGCCATAAAAATTATTTTCAGTAAAGAGTTATTATAAAAAGACTTTAGAGCCCTCTTGGTCCCTAATTTGAGGGGCCAGCCCCTTTTTTGGTATCAAATAAAAGGTCTCATAAATATAAACACATTTTGTTCAACAAGTGTTCAAGAATTGTTGACCATTCTAGAGATATCTGAACAAATGTGTTTTAGGGGCCGACCCTTAAACCCTTACTGGGGCCAAAAACCAAAAATTTAAAGGTAGCATAAGGTTGACAACATAATTTGAGCAACTTTTCTTCTACAATGCTTCACAAAATATTTCTCCTTTCAGAGATATAAATGATCAAAGTTTTGGACTTCTGGCCCCTTAAAACCCCTAATTACGTAACATATGATTTCAGTATGGTACTATGTAGATAAACAGCTTCACAATAAACATTTTTGCTTCTATACGTAATAACAAATTATTTTTTATTGAAGAGTTATTATCAAAAATTCTTTAGAGCCCTCTTGGTCCCTAATGTGAGGGGCCAGCCCCTTTTTCATAATATCAAATGAAAGAGCGTGTAAATCTAAACAACTTTCGCATTACATGTCTTAACAAAATATTTACACATTCAGAAATAATTTAGAAAATATGCAAAAATTTTGTGAAAAATTTTGCTGCCAATTTTCGAGCTCGGGCGAGCTTCGGCACCTTGCTCATTTTCCACAATATCAAACCCAGAGAATCATGTACAGACATTAATCTACTATCCAGTTTCATGATTTTATCTTAATTAGTTTTGGAGGAGTTAGGTGGACAAAATGGTCCTTAAAAATTCACTAAATCCTCAAAATCTCAAACCGGAAGTGACGTCATCAGCCCAAAATTTAATAACCTCAAGTACTTTTGATGTTCTATCAGTCCTGCAAATTTTATGCAAATCGGTCCAGTAGTTCACGAGTAATAGCGTCCGAAAAAAGTCAGAAAACTAGAGACGAGCTCGTTGCAAAGCAACGAAGAGGTCTTCACTTGCAGCTTCCTGTCGGAAAAGGATGGTCAATCAGTCTGATCAAAAACACCCTCTTCTCCTTACAGGGTTGACAGGTATTGATAGGGGGTCATCTTCACCCGACCTAAACTTCTGACCAATCAGGGCTTGAGAAAATTTATAGGAATTTTTTAAATGGAGACAGGCAAATTAATTCATGCCTGCTTTTAATGTAACCCCTAGACTGAGTATTAAAGAGTTGCACCTCTCATTAACAGATAAAGGCATGTATTTGGTAAATGAGAGTATTATTAGGTTGTGTGCAAATATAGAGGTCATGTGAAGATGACCTGTTATCGATACCTATCAGACCCTGATGAGTGTAAGCAGAAGGGTGGTGATTTTAATCAGACTGGATTGTCAATATGATAAAAGAAAGTTCAGAAAATAAAAATAAACGATGACGTCTTCTCCAAGCTGAGGGTGCGCTGTACGAGAGGTGCTCAGCGGGAGGGACAACTCTCCGTATAACGTTTGGCCATGCAAGCACTCAGTATCGGTTTTGCTTCAGGGAACAAATTTATCCGAAATGTATTAACAAGCAAATAAAAGAAAAAAATTACTATAATCTTCAAAATCTAATCAGTGGTAGGGGAGGGGGGAGTTGTGAGGCAGCTATAACTTATTTTGTTTAATATAATTGGTTTTTAATTTGCCATAAAAATTTATATTGCCTTCTACTAAAATGTGTGTTGGGGGAGGGGGGAACAATGCCTCAAAATTCAATTTCCTTTATGTTAATTTAATGTGAATTTTGGTTGCGAGAAAGGGGGAGAGTGCTCTCAGTGGACTAACTGGCGGTTCTTTGAGCAACCTCACAAATAATTCCTCCCCTCCTCACTAAGAAAAACAAATTCATAACTAAAGTATTTCTCTATTAGAAAATAATGGATGCTTCTTTTCTTAAAGTGACACTGAACTTGCACAAATGATCAAAGTTCAAGTCGGGACATATTTTAGTACATGTCACATGCAATCTTTGTGTAATTTTTTTAGCTTCTAATCATTTCCATGTATATTAAGATATGATAGACAAGAAAGAAGCATTTATTTTCAAACGACCTTCAACTTGCACAACTGACCCTGGGTCAAGTTCATGACACATCCTCAGGTCATCAGCAATCTTTAAATGAAAAAGCAACTGCCAATGTTTATCCTTTAAAACAGTATAAAGCAGACACACATTATGAACTTGACAAAATAACCTTGGAACAAAATCATTACACACACTTAGGTCATAAGCAGTCTTTGTGTGAGAAAGAACTTTCAATGTTTTTTCATAAAAATGATATCGATTGGACACGATTTTTGCACTTTTCCTGCCAGTGACCTTGATCTTGCCCAAATAATTTTTGATCAAGGTCATGACACACCCGCAGGTCAAAAGCAATCTTTTAGTTAATATTTTGTACTTTTGAATATGCAGGTATTGACCAATGTTTTGTATGCACATTTGCACTCTCCTCATCATCGTCGGAACCCACGTGTTTTCTATCCATTACACTGCATTGAAAGCAATGTAACAGATAAGAGACCCGTGATTTCTGACGATGTCTCCTCAATGACATGTGTCAATTTGAATCTAAATGATTTTTAATTGGTAAGGTTTTCAAAGTTTTTTAAAAGTTTTGAAACTGAATTCCTATCCTATAGTTCTAAATTCTAGGCTAAAATACAAATAAATAGGAAGATGTAGCGAAAGCCATAAAGGCATTATTGCTTCTGTTTTAGACTATTTCAGAGTTAAAAAAAATAAAATATTCTGCTGAGTTTTTAGTCAGCCCATGGGCTGACTATTTAAATTGAATAAAACTTCAATTGCGCTTGCGTAAATTGGAATTCTCGGAAAGAATTAGACAGTCCATGTTAGAGAAAGTTATGAAACTGGTCGGTTTCTAGGTCAAACTGCGCATAGATGTATTGAAAGACTGTCAATGGGTATCGTCTGTAGCCACGGTCCGGAATCCGTATGTGCAGACATACATTGTATGTACATCGCTACACGTTTAGCTCCTCACCTATAGCCATACAAATGAGGGTGCAACCATCATGTGCACATGCATATTATTATAGTTCTGGAAACTATTTATCTTGTATTTTAATAGATTGGGTATTCATATATTGTTGACCTTAAATTAGTATTCCACTGGCTGTAGCTAACCTTATAAGTAAATTAAGTTGCATTACAATCTCATACTGCACAACTTCAATAAAAAGTTTTTTTTATCAATTTACATATAATTAGCAATAAATAAAATCCCAAGAACACATATCTATCTCACTTAAGTGTAACTTTGAGAAGCGCATATATTTTTGGGAGGCAGATATGTCTCTATATTATAGTCTGTAAGTCAAGTGAACTAACATGGGTCTTCCAAAGAAAGAAGAAATCTGTCGACACTTGCAGTACTTTGATGATTTCAATGGCGACCGACTGCATTACATAATGTAGTCGTATTTCATAACTTTTAAATCCCAGGAACAAATTTCCTTTCACTTAAAACTTTTAATTATAATATATTATATATAACTCTGCTTATAACTATAGAAGTTAAGCGTGTTCAACAGGTTAATTTATTAGCCACATTCTCAGATTACAATCTCTCACCTTTAATGTGAAGAAGATTGCATTCGAATAATAGCCTTATTGTTTGACAATTGACCACTGTAGTGAAAGCATCCTTCAATACCCATTAACCTTCGATAACCTTCGATACATGTACATTACTCAATTACATAACAGTTGATGATCTGCAGCCATAAATAACCTGGGGTTATAAATGTTCTCAGCTCTGTGCGCTGAAGCGGCACAAGATTTTCGGCCGCAAGCGGCGATTGAATTAACACAGACTGACCGAATAAACAAACGGGTGGTGGGAAAGTGAAAATGTTATACATAAGGAGAAGTCGCCAAAAAATAATTATTGACAGATCTGGAGCTTTTCGCCAATTTAAAAAAAAATCCAGCGCGAGCACTTGGCAGCGGGGCGGGGGGAGGGGCAACACAGCAGTGAGTTCGTTTTTACAGTTTTACAATGAAACGAACGACCATGTAGAAACACTACAGAAGTGATTAATAAGTGACCGATAGAATCTAAACAAAACTTGTTTAAAAACTCATGAGAATATTCTTTAAAATAATCACCGAATGCATCAATTTAGGACATTCTTTTATCGTGCCAGCACCTATCGCAAAGATGTAACATGGAACTTTCATTACAATTTGATTTTTAAACTACCTTGTGCTTGTATTAATCAATACTAAATCAACTGTACATGTTATAAATTTATCTTTTCATCTTAAACCAATATAATATTTGTCCATTCGCGCGGGATCTCCTTGGCCGTGTGCGAGGGATGATATCATTTTTTGTTGATTTAAAACATTATTTGTACAGTTTTTAAAACATTTTAGACATTAATTCATGTCTGACGATGTTTCCGGTTTGGAGTAATATCGCTTTTCTTAATGTTCAGAACGACTTCAATGTTTAATTAAATACATGTAAATACAAGATGGACAAACTTTTATAAACTCAAACACGTTCATATACGTGTAAGTGTTTGTGTATTAGATAACCGCTTAACGCTAGGTTGTGCAGCCGTGGCTGATCGTGGGCGAAGGATAGATTTCGAAAAGTTACAACGCACAGCTCAGAACCCAAGAGGATTTGAAAAGTTTGCAGTATAATGACTAAAATCTATCAAGTAGAAGTTCTTTTTTTTTTTTTTTACTTAAAACCCACAATTGATCTATGTCTGATATTGCTTTAGATTGAGAACGACATTATTTTATTAATTAACTGAACGACTTCTTAAATGACACCGTATCGTTTAATCCAATTGAAGAAGAATAAACTTTTATGTGTAATCAAAACTAAAACAATTCTTGTGTTTGCGGCTAAATAAAATTGCATATGAGTCGCGACTCTTGTGTATTAGATAACCGCGGACCGCTACACCCCTGCGAATGTTATTATCATTTAGATTTAGACCACGTGATTTTATTTGACCCTTTCAGTTTCGCAGTAAAAATCGTGCCTCGTGTTTATAGTCTATTTCCTAGAATCTAGGTACTTGTAATCAAAAATAAAATCTAGACATTTATTGATTTTAAACTTTATCTTCATTAATCGGTGGATAAAATGAGTTTTATAAATAAATGTCACAATAGAAAATCTAGGTTTTTTTTCTGCTGTTGCAACAATTAACATGCTTAGTAGCGATTCCCCATAGGATTAATTTTAGATCCGCGCATGACCTAGTAATAGCATCAGAAGTGAAACAGACTATACTATTTTATGCAGAATGTTACTTAAAAATGGCTCGATATACTAGGTTTTTATACAAAACAGACACCCATTCATTTTTTAAAAGCATAGTTTTGAACACCAAAAGCATAAAAACATGGCTATGATTTTATCAAGCAACCCAGTGTTTACATTTTCAACCCCGTGTAGAGTGGTTGCACACGAACGATAACTCTTTTCAGAATATCATCGTTTAGTTTAAATAACCGTTAGATGATGAAATAAGACATATATCTTAATAGAATTTCATGTTTTAACATAAATCAAAGTAAGATATGATATGAAAAACGACCAGTACTTACGTATTTTGAGAATATTATCCATACACTTCTACTTCCGCGAATATTCACAGGAACTGAACAAATCTCGGCGAAGTCTCGTAAACTTTCATTCGAGCACCTCTGATTTATTACATACTTAGCAACGATAAAAAAAACATTCCGAACACATTCGCAGGGGTGATTAATAAATTGGTGTCTGTTTTGTATAAAAAACTAGTATAACGAGCCATTTTCAAGTAACATTCTGCATAAAATAGCATAGTCTGTTTCACTATTGATGCTATTACTAGGTCAGGCGCGGATCAAAAATTATTCCTTATGGTGGACCGCTACTAAGCATGTTAATTGTTGCAACAGCAGAAAAAAACCTAAATTTTCTATTTTCACATTTATTTTTGTCACATTTATTTTTAGAACTCATTTTATCCACCAATAATTGAAATCAATAAACGTCTAGATTTTATATTTGATGACAAGTAACTAGATTCTAGGAAATAGACTATAAACACGAGGCACGATTTTTACTGCGAAACTGAAAGGGTCAAATAAAACCACATGGTCTAAATTTTAATGACAATAACATTCGCAGGGGTGTTAATTACTGGCCTTGTAGTTTTCAAGAACTTAAAAACTGTAAAATTGTTACCGCACGACGGGCGAAGACCAATTGCAATAGGTCACCAGAGTGATTGACCTTTAAAAAAGTATCTTTAATGAAAAGAAAAACATTCACAGAAAACGTGGGATGTTTTATACTTTTTATAAATTTTAAATGACTCGTGTATATTTTATTCTGTATATACATGTATATAAAAAACAATTTTCTTTTCCTGCTTTTTTTCATCTTGCATCGCCTTTTTCACTCAATGTCATTTTAAGATAAGCTATGATTAGAAAAGTCAGCTGTTGTTAAATATCTTGCATTTTGATGCATTTCGATCATATAAACAAATGAATGTCTATCAATAGATAAAAGTATGAATGTACAAATTTCGCGTCAAGTGCAGATAAATAGAAGAATATCTTACCCGTGTAAATGCTACACACAACTCCTGCATCTTCCCCATGCATACAGTTGTGGGAACCTATACAGTTTTGTTTGCATGTAAATAAATTTGTGTCATTATCTGTACAGCGAAGCTCGTCCATCCAAATTCTACCACTTCCTTTACCAAAGAATGCTTTATGTTTTGCCTTAGCGTTCGTCCTTTCAAAGAAAAGACAAAATCAACCACGTAACCAGAGGCAGCAGCATCCGCAGCTATTATAAACAGTTTGCTGTACATTTTACCCATTACAAATTAAATCTATATAAAATGATTTTACCTTGAGTGACCCATCATTGAACAGACGACGGCAGCATCTTTATCATCGAAATTATCATCACACACTGTTCCCCATTCTCCTTTGTACAACACCTCTACCCGACCTTCTGTAGAAGAGTTCCCATCTACTAGTCGAATTTTAGTTAAATCAGCTAAAAGGGAAACAAAAGCTTTTCTTTTGTGTGAACATCATCCATCATCCATTTGGCGACCCTGAATTGATAATACTACTCGGAGAAATGGTGTCCCCTATATGCAATATTTTACAAAAATATCCAAGTTCAACAGGACGTACAGCTGTATATTTTGCATAAATTATCAAATATCAAAATCAAAGTAATATGCACATTTCTGATGTATGCACAATTTAACCCCAATTTATCTGCAAATCAAAAAAAAAAATCCTTGAAAACTGTAGGAGTAGTTATTTGTACAATGGTGTATCTTATGTGCAATCTTAAGCAAAAAATGACTAAGTTTAACACTTTTGGCAGCAGCACGCTAGCCATTTTCATCATTACAATAACCGGATTTTTCCTACGAAAAATCCGGTTAATAAAATAATACTCAAACTTCTCTTAAAAACAACCAAGAACGTCTTAAGTATGCCGAGTGTATGTCTATATTTTCACTCTCTGTGAGTTCTTCTTGATATCCAGTGATGACACAGAGAAATCTATGAAAAGCTTCCTGGCACAGGTGCTTGTGTTCATTCCGAATTACGTGGAATATTTCCTCCCGGGAATTGCAACCATTTTTCGCTTTCAAACGAAACGCAATGAGAAAGTGCTTACTACTATTCTATTCTAAAATTTACAAAACCCATTAATGGCATGCTTGGCGATGTTTACGTAATGGCTTTAATTAAGCATATATTATGACTGTTACTTTACATGGGTTAGTTTAATGACAAATAGAACCATGAAAAAATATTGACCAACAAACTAAAAGGGGGCGTTCTAAAAGTCTAATACATGTTTTACATCACGGAATATCGATATTCGGAGAAACACATTATTATATACACACCGTTAGATGCAGATTTGTGTGGGGAAAAAAAAATTTAAATCGGGTATTGCGATTCTTATCAAATTTCAAATGACACACGGACGGACAGACAAACCAACAGTAATATCCTCCGTTTTCAGTGACAAACGAAAGTTTTTTAGTGTATATGTTATTAGCATATTTTACCAGGATATCTGTAGGCCAATCACTAGTGATACCCCTGCTCTAGTGCAAGTATTCTGAAAAGTCGTCATTTAACAGAAGTTGACAATGATTCGTTTTAAAAAGAATCCCACCATATGACAATCCTAAACAAGAGTGTGTTAAAATTCCAAACATCTGCAACAAATACTAGTAGTGTCTGAGAAATCTCGGATGACAGTTTGTTAAAAAAAAAGGCTACAACTTGACAAAGTCGTCATTTAACAAGTGGACATCCTATTGATACAAAAATGTATCCCACATTACAGTATATCTTAAACAAATTGTGTAAAAAGTTTAAGCATCTGCGACTGATAGTTGCTGAGAACTCTGAGACAAAAGTTTGTTAGAAAATTTAGGCTAAAAATTAGTCGTCATTTAACAGGAAGTTGACGTCCGATTTCGTACAAAAATGAATCCTTCTATATGGCATAACTAAACAAAAAGCGTACTAAAATTTCAAGCATCTGCGATAAATAGTTGCTGAGAAATATGCGACAGAAATTTCTTATGGACAGACACGCAAGGGTAACACAGTACACACCCCTTAACTTCGGAGCGCTGGTATAAATACATGTATAAGGTATGAGCATAAAATTAAAATAAAGTCATTTTTATATGCAAAAACAAATTCTAGTAAACCATGACTTACCGTCACTGTAAGTTATTATTAACATGAGAATTAGACAAATGATCCTGTTCCCTTCCATTTCTGTTTATCTTTGCGTTTTCTCATATGCGAATTTTGATGATAGTATAAAGTGTTTTTTACTGATGAGAAATATACACTGTTAGTGCCGACTAAAAGTGAACGTAACGGTAGAAATTCAAGTATCTATTTTATGGATACTTCTTGAAGTTCGGAAGGTGCTGAAGAGGACACTTGTAAAACAGGAATGCAATTTTTTTCTTGCTTCATAACGAATATGGACACTTCCCTAACAATTAAACACATCTTAACTTTATTAAGTTTCGCTTTGTGTTGCATTTTTCCTGTAGTGTGTAATCTCATACGGTGTACAATTTGTCCTAAATTTGACACAGCATCTCTTGAAACTTTGTTGCGACTTATTCAATGATAAAAACTACGTCTCATTTGTTCAGATTAGATATATATCTGATTCATAATGAATAATTACTGAGTATATGAGATATATGATTCATAAAATAAATATTTAATTTTGTTCTTGTATGAAATGGTTAATTTAAAAAAACTAAAAAGTATACCGCTAATTTGTGTGAATATTCGTTATCGCAAATTTAACATGGATGTACACGCTACGGCCGATGTTGCTTTGCATTGAGGGATGACACTTTCTAATCGGCGTGAATTTCAATTTCGAGTCGGAACAAAAATTCTTATTGGCGCAATTATATAGACCCGCCCATTTATCAAATGCATGTACAGAACATGATGCTAACACGTGGACACAAATGTCGGAGAAAGAAAAGTTGTACTTGGAAGTTAAAAATAATGTAAATGAAAAAAAAACAAAGTAAAAGTTCTCTAAAAGCTGGATGGGCTCATACATGTATGTATAGATGAAAGTCACAGATTGAACTTCGCTCATCGAATAACATACGTTATTCTGCTTATTGTGAAGAAATTCGTCAGAAACTGTCTGGTGAACAAATATATTTTACGTTACCGTCCATAATGTACCATTTGTGGAAAATTGCATGAGTTGAACAGACTGTTTATCCTCACAAAAAACTTGCTGCAAAATGTAGATTCACGGGAAAATTCGGGTTAACACGCCGTGAAATCCATTGGACGTTTTACAGCATATATCTTCGCTTATTTGCTTATAATAAATCTGTACTGAAAATCTTTGAAACACCGTCACCAGCTCCGTAAAATGAAGAAGTGTGGTTTGTTTATATATATAAACTTAAAAATGGCGACTCGATCTGCACGTGAATTTTGCAATCCGAGGTTGATTAGCGTGTTTGAGAGAAAGTCAGCGGCAAGTAAAGCGTCAACATCAGTGTTAAATATTGTCTGATGAATATTGAGGTACAAGTATTAAAATTAATGTTTCTAAAGACTATGTGAGTTACAGAATAAGGTTAATCACAGATCAGTCCAAATTGAACACGATTGCGCGGTAAATTTCAAGTTTTATGTACATGTTTGAAAACACATGCACACTTGTAGACGTGTGTCATTGAACGGTTGAAGTTCAATAAAATGCAATATTTATGTAACATTTATTGTCAGTATCTGTTGTGAATTCTTTGGAATAAGCTACAAAATTATAAATAGTGCCTCAACTTATATTGATGCGTTAAAAAGGATTGAATTCATCGATGAAGCATTTTGCTGAAAAATATAAAGGGAAACCTGTTTAAACAGTGTATTTTTGACAATTGTATATACCATTAAAAATCAACAAGAGGCCAATGGGCCACATCGTTCACCTGAGCGCAAGTGAACGCACGCTGAACGCACGAAAAAATTGGGAAGTAGAACGTTTCAGGGACTATTGTCATAATTTTATAAACACGGGTTTTTTCAATTTTTTTTTTAATTTGGAAGGAGGGTAATAATGAAAAAAAGAAGAACGCATCTCACGAAACTATGACAATCGATCGGTCACTGACCACTGTTTTCAATAATCGTAATTGTTAAATCTTGTTTTGGCAAAAACTCTAAACTGGCGACACAGTACTATGATAGATTGTACGAGCGGAGAGAACTCTCATTTTATGTAACATGGCGATCTTCATATCAACTGTCGTTAATGCAAGTGATAGCTGTTGCTCTCAAGCAGTGTGGTGTGTATTTTTTTCTGGACTGCAGCCGCATCACATATTGATAAGAGACTGATGGAATTTTTGTCGGTTTTGTAGATACGAAGTTGTAAGAGTTCCAAATGGCAACAGTTCTTATCCCCTATTGCGTACATATTTGATCAGTGTTTTGGCTATTGCTCGATAAAATGTCAGTTCTTTTATGGTGGTTCGTTGTTCTAAAGTTACATTTTCAGTGTCATCGTTACGAAATTTAAAGCAGTTAATTAGAAGTTGATGATGGAATTCCATTTCCCTGGAAATAAACTGCGGAGGATGTCTTTGCTCCTTGGAGGCAAGTATATATTTTATGCAAATATGCCTCATCTATTGTGACTTTATCCTGTATGGATTTTATAAACATTGTCTAGTTCAGTTTATTGAAAATACCATTTGCAGTTTCATATTCTTTGTCATGCTCAACATCAAGCTTCCCAAAAATGCAAGGTAGTTGATGGACGCTATTATGTTGATTAGACTGCTCTTATGATTCAAGATTTCTTCATTATAGAGATTCGCGTGCCTATGACTTCTTGGATTGTGGTCTTGCCTCGCTATAAAATCAACAGCTTTAATTGTTAATTTAGGGTAAGAGGGTCAATAATAGCCACATCTATTTCGTTTCCTTTAGATTTCAGCTTTCATTTTACAATGACTATATGTATATATTCCACAGGGACACTATATTTAAATGTTTACTGAAAAAATGCAACAAAGTCTGGCTTCATTTGCATTTATACATGTATGTATGTCGTATCAACTACTGTGTCCAATATGTGCACAGGTGAACAGTACATTTAAACATTTTTAGTATCCACAAAGTGTTTCGTTTCGTATTGGGCGCTTGCTTTGTCGATATTCTCACGTGTTGTGTTTAAACCTAGCTGTCTTTTTTTAGATGGATTATATCTTTGATTTTCAAAATGTACATACATGTATACCCATTCCATATTGCGTGTTATTCAGTTTTTTTGCTCATAAAGTTGGCTTTGCAGCTAAAAGACTGCAATTTAAAAGAAATATAATTCAATGCTTAATTGATTTTTTTTTTATTTTGTATGATGCTGTATCTAGTCTTTTGATACATTTCGGATATGTACTTACTGTTTCACTTTGGATAAAATTAGAGTTGTCAGAATCAGTTAATTTTAAAAGCATGTCACCAGTTTCTTCATTTGACAAGAACTTAAGTATTTAAAGGCCTTGTAGATTTTGGTGGTTTGGTCTTAGGTGTTACATGTATGAGTAAATATTACTTAAATCAATGCAATTTGAAGGGCATATCAAACGATGTCCTGAGTATATTAAGTTATATACACGAATGAGTTCGTAAGTGCCTATTTAATAAGAATAGCATTGGTTTTTATGGTTTATGCAAAATACCGGTGCAACTGCCGATCAAAATCAGTTGATCAGGAAAGCAATATCGATTATGCGGCTTGCTTATGCCGTCAGGAAGACCTGGTCGCCTTATAAAGCTACAGAGAGAATACACATATCCATGTCATTTCGCATTAGATTAAATGAAACAATGTGCCATATCCCTCACCTGAGCATCAATAGCCATAATGAAACCAGATTTATAGAGTTATACATATATTTACAAAATATCTGGACAATGTAGTAGAAAAGATTCTGCATAAAAAGATGTTCAAATTATGTCTCGAGAAATAGTGAACTACATAGAAGCTTTTAATAGGCATTTACTGCAGAACAAAAGTTTCAATGAAATGTTTTGACTGACCTTTGGTCAATCAGATTGTAGTTGGGCGGAGTTAAGACATTGCTGCGCGTGACTTGAAAAAGAGAGAGAGAAGAGAGGGAGAAAGTTAAATGAGTATATTGTACATAAAGGTGATGCCGATAAAGCAATCGTCATTAGTTATAAACTGGCATATAAATCAATTAAGATCGAAATATTACATGTATATTTAAGGAATAAGGAATCATCCTTTGAGCATTATGAGGTGATAATTTCGGTCGGGGCGTGATTAAATACAATAACGCCCGAAGGGCTTTATGATAGATTTGGTGACATTTCTTAAGCATTTTTTGTATATGTATAAGGGTAAGGTAACTTACCAACCAAATTTCTTGGAGTCCGAGAATACGGGCATTAAATATTTTGAAATGCTAACGAATGATCAGTTATGAAATGAGATTTTGTGAAACAATAAAACAATGGCGGATAAATTCGTCCTTGAATGATACACTATTAAGGATGTTTCACACCAAGTAACGTGTGTGTAAAGTTTTTACATAAAGTAAAATTATGACCTTTGTTAATTCCGGGAAGATTCAGCACACTTTGACTAGAATACTATCGGTAATACTTGTAAGGAAAAGCAGTGTGTGACTATTTCGTACAATCATGGATGTTTAACATTACCATGGTTACTTCATACAGATATCGTTGTTCCCGGTGAAAGGAATTTCAAAACTTCAATAAAGAACTTTATAGTTCACTTGTGACTTATTTTGGCCCTCGATATAGTAAAATTTCAAAGATGTCAGAACAAATATTAGTACATACATAAATACTTTCTAGTTTTACTTGTTATCAAATTTGTATAAATCATAAGTACTTGGATTTCTCAAGTGAATACGCTAAATAATTGCGATGAAATGTCGTGAGAATGCATATTTCCGGGAAAATGCACGAAACGCTGTGAATGTCTTAGATATTTGATAGGTCTGCATGATAACACCACTGCCAAATTTGGTCATATTAAAGAACGTACTTATTTTGACTTGTATGCAAAAAAATCGTGATGGTGATATTGTGCGAACCATGTTTATTATCCCCTCGCGCAACTTGTTGCGAAGGGGATATAGCATCGCTACTGTGCGTGTGTGTTCGTATGTGTGTATGTATGTATGTATGTATGTATGTATGTATGTGTGTGTGTGTACTCCATTTCAATTTTCTAGTAAATTCCAAGAAAACCCTCTCATGAATATCCATCAAACTTTATACACTTCTTTGGCATGGTAAAAGGACAAACCCTGATGATTTCAAAATCAATTGATTAGGTATTTTTTTAAATTATCGTAAAAAATGAAGTTAAAAACATGAATTTTATGTACGACTTGACAATAGACATTTCCGGTAATTTTATGTACGACTTGAAGTTAATCGCTACCGTATACAGATCAAATCAACAACGTGACATTTTTTTGGGATTTAAATCTAGTAAATGTAAAAAAAAAACGTTTTGTAGCATTGGAGTGTTAGACGAGTGCCCATAGTTAAAAGTTGAAGCGGGCAAGAGATTTAAGTCTGCCGATTTACATCGAAACAAGCAGTCGACTTTCGGACAAATTTTCCCGTATTACATGTACTTACAATAGAACTAGTCCAAAATTCAGTAGAGACTTTGACATATATTGCACATTTATCACGCGAAAATTGTTTTATATTAATAATTACTGCATATATATCTACTATACTATGGGTTAATTATAATACGACAACTAGCAACTAGAATTTCCATCAGAGCAGACTACAGAGCGCTTGATTTTCAGCTACGTTTCATAATGTATACGGATCGTTTATGTATGCTTATATAAAAATGAATGTCACTAAATGAATCTAAATTATTAAACTTTAAAGTATATGTGTTGAGTTTCTGCTAGGAATAGGAAAACTGTTATGTAAACCCCCTCCCCCAATTTATACACCACAAAACTTGGGGATTGGGATTAAAGTGGTTTAAAGAAATACTTTCTTTATTTTGATCTGATGAATTTACATGTATTTTCCTAAATAACGTATTCCCTCGTACAATAAGTCATGTCGCGAGGGGATGCTCCGCTTAGCGGTGCCCTTGTTTTTTTAAAAGCCGTATTTTGATAAAAGTCAGTTTATCGTGTATTAATGATAACGTTAGATAAATAAATAAATATTATACATGAAAGGAGACTGACAATATTCCGAAAATCTTGTATTCTTACCTGTACGATCTACTTCCGCGTCTCCGTAGTCAAGCGACTTAAGACATTAGACTGAGGTGGCAGGGGATAGTTTTTTGGTCGAGGAAATGTGAGGCAGATAGTGCTCATATATGTGGTCTAGTTTTTCAGTGGATTTTTTAAATTTGCTAAAATTGGTTTGAATGCAGGGACACATTGTCCCGACTCTTTCGAATTTTTCAAACATTTCAGAATAAAACAAGTACAACGTACATATACCACTATATAGAATAGCCAGGGACGGTCTCAAAATATTCTGAAAAATTGCCCTTTTTTCACATTTTCACGGGTCCAGCATCACGCTCCAGTCCCGAGCAACTGCCATAAACTACCATAGGATTTGTAGCTTAATGTATACCCAAGCAAATAATCACCAATTGATGGGGGGTCAATCACCTTCCTTTCGAGTGACATTTCGTGTTCTGAACCCTCCCTACTTTTCAAGCACAAAACCGAAAGTGAAAATTTTGGCCACAGTTTCGCATTTCCATTCCATATCAGATGAAAAGTGCTACCAGTATTGAAGTGTCATATATCAATGAAATGGACATGAGCTCCTCTATCCACAAAATGAATGCAATAAATATTCAAGCATTTATACCCCCCAAATAACCAGCCAAACCCCAGGTTCTCCCTTTATTAAAAAAAACCCCAGGTTCTCCCTTTATTTCAAAATTTTGACAAGGTCTTTCGTTCGAAACTATCCCCTGCCACCTTTAACTTTAATTTTAGAGTTTGTTTCTCTCTTACCAAAACACTTTAAAATCAAAATGTTTATGCAATTCTGAGTAAAATTTGTTAAATTCCGAAATGCGTATTTCAACAATTTTTCAGTATTTCTATCGACATATATTGGCATATTAAATTGATATCTCATAAAAGTTAAGAAATAATGAACTCCAATTTTTGCCTAAAATCAGCTTATTTCATGCCATATCTCAAATATTACATCATAGACCCATACTTTTGGTTTTATTTTCTGAATTTGAAAGATTTTTCTGACATGTCTAATATAATTTGAGAAAAAGTTTGAGACTTTTAAATAATTACATTGCATGTTGAATTATTATTGACTAAAAACAGCGTTTTATCAGTGCAAAAACGTCAAAATATCAATTAGGTGAAGAAATTTTTAACTTATTGTTTATTTCAATTTTAATTTTGTTTATTTTGAATAGTATAAAATTGTATTTGATGGCATTGTTTACTCCGATAAAAAGTTACAGAGGCAAAAGCGATTTATGTGCAATTTGTACTTTCAGTGCAGAAAGGTCACAACGTAGCACCGAAAGAGGCATATAGACCCCAAAATTTTATTTTGAATTTTGGTTAATCTATGTTTATACATTTTTAAAAAATACTTTAAGAAAACACTTAAGGACTTTTGATCGCAGGATCCAACGTCCTTCAAACACATAATGATGACGCAAAATACAAAAAGTCCCATTTAATCTCACGTTATCGTCTGCTGATTGTACAAGTTCGATCATAAACATGGCTGATCAACCGGCGACCTTTGATTTTGGAAATATTACGGAACGAATTAAAATGGGCTACAATGAGGACGATTGAAATGAAATGGACATCCCAGATCAAGAATTCACACTGAGTTGTAGCTGTATCTACAAGCAACGATCAAGATACGATTGAACTGACCAAAGCTCTTGAAGAAGATCAAAGGCCACCGCTACCAGCCATTGCTGAGAAACCAAAACAAAGAATTAAATCATTAACAGTTGAGGAGCTTCGTGAAATTGAATCAAAGAAGCAATCTTCAACAACAAAAGCCAAGACAAAATGGAGAATGAAAATTTTGCTAAGTGGGTCTTAAACTTTAAAAAAAAAAAAAATATGACTCTATAGAATAACAAAGGGAAATTTATCAACAATGACAATAGTTTATAACCTGAATAAAAATGTTTTAAAAATTAAAAATAACTTAATAAAATACTAAATAATAAAATTTTAAAAAAACCTTAATTGCTGGTGAACTAGATTAACATGTGTATAATTTTGATCTTGTTATGAAATAAAATGAGAAAAAAAAGCAAAATTGTCGATGAGCAAAGTTAACATGAAAATTAAACTTTTAAAAAAGTTACAAAAAATCTACAATACAAGACACATGAAATGAAAATATAAATGTAATCAAAACACTTACATAGAAAAGAGACCCAGGGGCCATATCGCTCACCTTAGCAACAATAGCTTTAACTCTGATGAAATTAGCATTACAGTTTCAAAATCAAAATATCAACCAAGTACAGTATATCTTGCTTAAAACATTTAATAAAAATCTGCCAATTTTTATCCACATATTTATATGGTAAATACCAAGCTCCTTTTGTTGTTATACCTGTAAGAAGATTTTTCTCTTTTCCTATATGACCCCCCCCCCCCCCCGCTATGTGGACCCACTTTTCTCTAGGGAATCATGGTTTGATCAAACTTTAATCTGCACAACCCATGCTTTCACACAAGTAACTGCTTTATGGACTGAAAATTTTCCCAGAATATTTTTAAAGATTTTCTCTAAATACTCCTATGGAAAAATTCACACCCCCTATTGTGGCCCCACCCTACCCCAGGGGACCATGATTTAAAGAAGAAGATTTGAGAAGAAGATTTTTAAAGATTTTCATTCCCCCAATTGTGGCCCCATCCTACCCCTTTGGGACCATGACTTGAACAAACTTAAATCTACACTATCTGATGATGCTTCTAAAGCGAAGTTATAATCAAAATCGTAAATATCCCTTCGGTTCTCTGTGGTAGTATTGTGCTTATTGACTTCCGGTTTCATGTACGCATCCCATTCGATTCTCAGCTGGTCACGTGTTACCTGAAGGGTATATAAGCTGAGAAAATCGACAGGATCGGGGAGTTTGTGTTTGACGGCCGAAGCATCAACACGTTGAAGCCAGGAAAGATACAAAGGTTGGCAAGATTAACCTGTCTATGGTCTTACGTGCCTGTAATAGGCTTTCGAGACTATATGTGTATATTTGAATAAATAAATATACAGATTGGCTTGTTGACTGTGGTTAGTACACTACAGTCCCGGAACGGCGCGTGCGCTCCTGTCTCCGAGCAGCGCATACGCAATCGTCATTTAAAGTGCGTGCGCCACAGAGAACCGGGGGATAATACTTGTACATATTTTCAATTAAAGTCTGTGATTAAGGAAATTGTTTGTTAAATTTACTGTTTGATTTGCTCAGACAGAGCAGCCGAATCCCATATCGAAATCAGAAACGTTACATTAATTTGGTGGCAGCGAGCGGTG
This sequence comes from Magallana ariakensis, assembly GCA_020458035.1. NCBI lineage: Eukaryota > Metazoa > Mollusca > Bivalvia > Ostreida > Ostreidae > Magallana > Magallana ariakensis. The sequence goes on along the minus strand of CM035814.1, from coordinate 23,883,949 downwards.
GGATTCGGCAAAAATAGATAATAAAATAAAATAGATAATCACATTTAAAACTAATTGTTAAAATAAAGTATTGTTTGGTTTTCTTTTCTTGTTAAATGATGAGCGCAATGGATGAAATGTTGGATGTCATGAGGAAATATCTTTCCTTGAACAAAGTTGTGAGAGATTGCGCCTTGAAATAGAAAAGCAGTCGACACCAGCGCAGCAGTGAGAAGTAGATCGATGCGCGATTCTGGCATTGCAACTATACCCAAGGAAGTTGTAGTTCGGGAATGCTTACCTGAAGGAGTTGCGGATGATACAGTGGTGTGCTCGAATTTGAAGCGAACGGAAAACTCTCAGGCGGAGGGTAGTTATATTGATGGTGTTACTTTGAGAAAAACGGCACAACGAAATTCTGCTTCTGCACAAAATGCACATACTGAAAGTGCGCGACAATATCAAGCGGATGCGCCGGTAGCCATGACTGATAGGCTATCAAACGTAGCGAATGCGCATCTTCAAACAGCGAGTGCGCCAAAAAAAAATCGTGTCCCTGCGCAACACCACTTACCGCTGCAAGTGCATTCGCAGATACCAGTACAAGCGCAAGCGCAACAACAATTACCTACATGTGAATTGAGTACAATTACAGATTCTGTGGGCCAGAGACGAAATAATGAAAACTTTGTGCTAAGAAATTTAAGCAGTCTTCCACCTACGCAAACGCCAATTACCATTGGCAAAAATGCGACAAAATGCAATATAAAACCGGCGACTTTTGACGCTTGTGCGGCTATTAATAACTGGTCTGATAGAGAGAAAGGACTCTATTTAGCCGTATCATTGCGAGGTGCTGCGCAAGGAGTGCTTGGGAATGTTCTCTCAGAGACGGGGCAACAGTATGATCTGTTGGTTGAAGCACTGGAAGAGCGATTTGCGCCGCAGAATCAAAATGAGCTTTACCGTGCGCAATTGAAAGAAAGACGACAGAGAGCATCGGAAACATTGACAGAATTAGGACAAGCTATCAGGAGACTTATCCTTCAGTACAAATGGAAGTAAGGGAAACGCTGGGAAAAGAGGCTTTTATAGATGCGCTGGTAGATTCCGACATGCGATTGCGCATAAAACAAAGTAGACCTCAAAACTTAAATGAAGCAATACGCTTAGCAGTTGAGTTGGACGCATATTATAAAACTGAAAAGAGAAATCACAAAACCCAAAAGTGAGAATGAATCGCAGTCCAAAGATTTATTTGAAATGATGCAGACACTTCAGGATAAGATAGAGTCGTTAGAAAAGCGCATTGAAGAGAAAAGTAAAAGACAAAGCGTTCCTTTCGTAGAAATTGTCCCAAATTGAAGAGAGAGAGTGCGACAATAGTAGTCGACGCAGTGATCAGCCTACAGAAGGGAATGCGCGTCGAATTCGCGGTAAGCAAAGGCGAAAAAATATAAAGAGTTCTAAAGGAAATGTTGGCGCAAGCAAGTGATGTGAAGAAGCGGGTATTTTTATAGATTCAGAAGTAAACGGTCTCCAAACAAAACTTCTTATTGATACTGGTGCATCCCTGACTTTGCTGTCTAAGAGAATAAATGACAGACTACCAGACAAGCCCATATTAGAGGAAAGTAGACAAGTTATAACGAGTGCCAGTGGCTCAAGACTGTCAGTATGGAAAAGCCGACTTCGTTATAGAGATAGGAAGGTCAAAGGAAACTGTGAAAATAATGGTAGCGGATATTAGTGTAGACGGGATACTTGGTCTGGATTTTCCTAGAGCATGCAAAGGAGATATTAACTTTGAAAGAAGTTCTCTGAAATTGAATAATGAGGATTGCCGCTTCTCATTGGAAGGTACCTTAGGCTGTTATAGAGTAACAGCGGATAATGATGTTTGTCTTCCACCGAGAAGTGAAGTTGTAATTCAGGCTAAGGTACCGGGAGAAAATACATTTGGTTCCGCAGACTATTTGGTAGAGGCCGAGCCAACGTTTCTAGAGAGTGGACGCGCACTGGTTGGCAGAACTTTGGTTAAGGGACATAATATTGTGCCAGTATGTCTCATGAATATCACTTTTCATGGTGGTACTTTGATTGCAAAAATGACAGCAGTAGAAGAACAAAACGTTTCCGCTAGTGAGGCTGAAAATAATGCGAATGGATTACGCAGTGATTTGCGGGAATTGTTTGACAGGTGCAAACTTAAATCTTTCTCCTGCGCAGTTGTCAAAGGTAGAAATATTCTTGCACGAAAACGAGGATTTGTTCGCAACATCGAACTATGATTTAGGGCAAACTCATGTTGTGAAGCACAAGATAAATACTGAACAAGGAACCCGTCCTATCAAACAGGCGCCTCGACGAATACCTCTTCATAATCTCAAGAGGTTGATAAGCAAGTCAATGAAATGATTGTAAAAGGGGTGATCGAATCATCTATAAGCCCGTGGGCATCACCCGTTGTCCTAGTTCGTAAGGAGGATGGGACAATGCGCTTCTGCGTTGACTATCGTCGAATGAACGAAGTTACAGTGAAAGATGCATATCCACTCCCAAATATAGAGGAAGAGTTTGACCATCTTTCAGGGCATGCTTTGTTTTCTACACTAGATCTCAGCAGTGGATACTGGCAGGTCGGCATGGAAAAAGTAGACAAGGAAAAGACTGCCTTTGTTACGCGCAATTGTTATATCAGTTTTGGGTCATCCCTTCGGTTTATGTTGCGCACCTGTCACTTTCGAACGTCTCACGGAGACAGTGCTTGCAGGCCTTCAGTGGGACAAGTGCTTGGTATATCAGGACTATATCATTGTTGTCGGAAAATCGTTTGAAGATATGCTAGTAAATCTCGGAGAAGTGTTTAAGCGTTTGCGACAGGCAGGTCTCGAACTAAAGGCTAAAAAGTGTAACCTTTTTGCAAAGAAGGTTTCGTACCTTGGGCATATCATATCGCAGGATGGTATTGCTACTGATCTGGAAAAGGTAAAGGCAGTTGCTGATTGGCCGATACCAAATAATGTCTCAGAAATTCGATCTTTCCTTGGTCTTTGCAGCTACTACAGGCGGTTCATCCGATACTTTGCTTCCATAGCAAAGCCTCTGCATCGACTCACTGAAAAGAGAAGGAAGTTTCAATGGACTAAAGAGACCCAAGATGCTTTTGAGATGTTGCGGGATCGATTGGTCAGTGCGCCAATTGTAGCATTACCTGATGTAACAAAGCAATTCATCCTGGATACGGATGCCAGTGGAACGACAATCGGTGCTGTGCTTTTGCAGAAAATAGATGATAAAGAGCGCGTGATTGCATATGCAAGCCGAACCTTGTCTAAAGCTGAAAAGCGATATTGCGTTACAAGGAGAGAATTGTTAGCGGTTGTTCACTTCATAAAGTATTTTCGACACTACCTTTATGGATGCCATTTTCTTATCAGGACAGACCACGGATCACTGAGATGGTTGTTACGATTCAAGGATCCGGAGGTCAAATGGTGAGATGTCTGGAAGTGATCAGTACGTACGATTTTGAGATTGAGCACCGCCCTGGCCGAAAGCATGGTAACGCGGATGCACTCAGAAGAATACCATGTTCTCAGTGTGGTTTCGAACCTGAAACAGAGCAAAAAGTTCGAACTTTGTGCACAAATCTAGACTCGAGCGAGAAAGATGACCTTACTTTGAAAGAGGCGCAGAGTGAAAACAAAGACATTCAGTTAGTTCGTTCTTGGGTTGAAAGTGGGAAAAGACCTTGTAACTCTAAGATAATGCAGCAAGGGTTTGTAGTCAAATCACTCTGGAATCAATTTGATCGACTGTGCCTGAGAGAAGGACTGTTAATGCGCAAATGGATACTGTTACCCTAATGCGAGGAAACCTTCCAGGCTATAATACCAAATGAAGAGCGCCGAAGAGTACTTAAGATGTGTTATGACAGCCATACATCAGGACACTTAGGTGTAAGAAGACTCTGGCCAAAAAAAGACAAAAGTATTACTGGCCTGGGCTTCAGAAAGATGTTCATCAGGACATTTCCGGTTGTGAAAAATGCACCATGCGCAAGAATCCAAATCCAAAGCAAAGAGCTCCAATGCAAATTGCTGGTTCTGGTACTCCAATGGAAAGAATTGCAACGGATATATTGTGCGAGTTGCCAGAGACGGACAGAGGGAATCGCCATATACTTGTAGTGTTTATAATTATAGATTATTTTACAAAGTGGACAGAGGCTTTCGCTCTGCAAACTATGGATGCTGAAACCGTAGCAAGCACAATCATGGAGCAGGTTATAGTCAGATTTGGCGTTCCATCGGTACTTCATTCTGATCAAGGGCGCCAATACAAGAGCAAACTATTTTCAGAAATGTGTCGGTTATTGGGTATTAGAAAAACACGTACCACCCCTTATCACCCTAAATCAGATGGTATGGTGGAACGATTTAACCGCTCAATGCTCAGTACCTATGTTCATGAAAACCAGCGTGGGATGTTTATTTCCCTTATATGTTAATGGCGTACAGGTCCACAGCGCACGAGACAACGATTTTCTCCCCAAATATGTTACTACTCCGTTTGACCTAATGTACGAGATGCCATCTGATATAAAAGACATTCCTTCTAATCAGTGGGTCTGGATTCTGCGTGAACGCCTGGAAACCGCGCATAAAATTGTTAAAGAGCACAAAGAAAAAGAGATGTTGCGCCAAAAGAAATATCACGATGCAAAAGTTGCATGGTCGACGTTTGAACCTGGTGAAAAGGTCTATGTGTACTTTCCGATTAGAAAAAGCGGTTGTTCTCCAAAACTGACGTCGTTTTGGAAAGGTCCATTCGTCGTAGAGAAAAAGTTACCTGATTTTCTTTACACTGTAGCATGCGGATTTCGAGGCAAGAGTAGTGTTATCAATTGTGATCGCATGCGAAAGTGTAAATCTCAGATATTGACAGGTGAAGAACAAGAAATGTCAGTAGAGAAAAACGAAATAGAGTGCAAAACTGTCAATTTGCATGTTATGGATGACAATGCGCACTTTGATAATGATTTAGTGCGCGCGAGCGCAGACCTTAAAAGTAGACCCCTGCGCGAGAAACGCGCACCTGCTTGGCATGATGATTTTGTGGTAGAATACAAAATATAGTTCAGTCATAGTATCTGTATTGTTTAAATTGTGTAAATAGTGAGCAGACAGAGTTCAATGTTTTGAGTTGGTGGAATACCGATGATCGAAATCTATGAAGATGAAAAGTGGTTCTAAGGTGACTTTTGATCAATTTCAGGTTACAGTGCAAAGATATTGCACTTGCTGTTGCCATTAACGTTTTACGAGTTCATATCCATGTTTGCTTTCAAATAAGATGCAGTGCATCTGTCATTGAACATATCTTTTACTTTCTTACATAAAGGGAAAAACGATTTAAAAAAAAATGTAAAGTGTAGTTTGATCTTGTTTCTTTTGACAATGATTTCTGAGAATGCGGGACGCATTTCTCAGAGGTGTGGGTTGTGAAGCGAAGTTATAATCAAAATCGTAAATATCCCTTCGGTTCTCTGTGGTAGTATTGTGCTTATTGACTTCCGGTTTCATGTACGCATACCATTCGATTCTCAGCTGGTCACGTGGTACCTGAAGGGTATATAAGCTGAGAAAATCGACAGGATCGGGGAGTTTGTGTTTGACGGCCGAAGCATCAACACGTTGAAGCCAGGAAAGATACAAAGGTTGGCAAGATTAACCTGTCTATGGTCTTACGTGCCTGTAATAGGCTTTCGAGACTATATGTGTATATTTGAATAAATAAATATACAGATTGGCTTGTTGACTGTGGTTAGTACACTACAGTCCCGGAACGGCGCGTGCGCTCCTGTCTCCGAGCAGCGCATACGCAATCGTCATTTAAAGTGCGTGCGCCACAGAGAACCGGGGGATAATACTTGTACATATTTTCAATTAAAGTCTGTGATTAAGGAAATTGTTTGTTAAATTTACTGTTTGATTTGCTCAGGCAGAGCAGCCGAATCCCATATCGAACTTAGAAACGTTACACTTCCATACAAGATACAACTTTTCTGACCTAATAGTTTTTAAGAAGAAGATTTTTTAAGATTTTCTCTATACATGTTTATTCCTAGGTAAAAATCCATCCCCCCATTAAGGCCCAACCCTACCCCCGGGGACATGATTTGAACAAACTTGAATCTGCACTACTTGAGGATGTCTCAACACAAGTTTAAGCTTTCTTGGCCTAATAGTTTTTAAGAAGAAGATTTTAAAAGATTTTCTCTATATATTCCTATGTAAAAGTTCATCCCCCCATTGTGGCCTCACCCTACCCCCGGGGACCATGATCTGAACAAACTTGAATCTAAACCACCTGAGGATGCTTCTATACAAGTTATAGCTTTTCTGGTTTTTGAAAAGATTTTTGAAAAATACCAAATTTTCGATAATTCTAAATTACCTCCCCTTTATAGAAGGTGTGGCCCTTCATTTGAAGAAACTTGAATCCCCTTCACCCAGTGATGCTTTGTGCCAAGTTTGGTTGAAATCTGCCAAGTGGTTCTTGAGAAGAAGATGAAAATGTGAAAAGTTTACAACGACAACGCCGACGACAGACAACGGACCAATTTTGATCAGAAAAGCTCAATTAAGCTTTCAGCTCAGGTGAGCAAAAACAAAATTTAAGATCGGAACATTGAGAAATTTGGATTTTAAATAGATCTGCAGTCAATTTCAAAAGAAGAGATGAATAATCACTTGAGATGGTTTTATACAGAATTAAAACCCTAAACTGATTTAAATTGTGAAAAGGAAAATGAAGTGTCAAATGAGTATCACAAAAACACACTAAAAGGTATTAGGTCTGCCATCAATCGCCAATTGAGTAACATAGGAAGGGACATGGATATAGTCCACGACAAAGCTTTCAAACAAGCCAGCGGGTCTCTTGCAGGAAAACTCAAGCAGAACATTGCTCTGGGACTATCACAATACTTGTCATCCATCTCCTGCCTGTCATTCTCCGCTATCGTGTCTGGTTCAATTTATCCGTTCATTTTGTACATGTATCAAGGGGATTAGAATTTCACCAACAATTGGCTCCCGAGTCCTTCCTCTTCCTGCATGATGACATTGGAGTCGAATATGTGTCCCTCTTCCACAAAACTAAGCAAAAAGACTGCCAGGGCGGACTGGAACATCAGTAAGCACCCCACGACAAAAGAATGTTTGCGACTGGTGTTGAAATACGCCATATCATGTACATGAGTGGCCATCGAAATGAAGCATCTATCAGATCTGTTCAACGGCACAAAAGCAGCATCTGAGTCATGCGTTTGCTAAAGCGTCCTCTTCGGCGGAGACATCGTCCTGTATGGTTGCGTCCCCGTGCACTTCCAGGATAACTACCGCTTTTCCACATTAGGCACATGTCGAGCCCACCGTTTCACCTTCACACGTGCACTCACAGTCGGTGTTTAATACCATGCAGCATACCTCCAGTCAGCGTTTATCCTCATCTTTCATATCTAACTCAGCCTTTAACAACTGCACTTTCCATTTCGGGTCAAACCCATTTAATTCTGCCTCGTAAGCGTTGTAATGTGACACAAACGGCCATTTTGAATTGAACTGTTAGGAAACAAGAGGCCCATGGGCCACATCGCTCACCTGAGCAACATCAAACATAATAAAATCAGCTTTACGTAGTCATATACACAATATCTGAACAATGTTGTATAATAGATCCTGTATAAAAAAAATTCCCCTGCATATTCTTATGTTTATCATTGATCCTTTATAACAGGATGATTTTACAGTCATATCACATATTGAGCATTGCAGTTCTCGAGAAAATGATCAGACTTAAACAACTGTTTATATATGGATTATAAACCTACATCAAACTTTGAACCCCTTATGAGGCTGAATAATTGTCAAGAGGTCACAGTCTAAACAATTTTAAAGAATAATATGTCAAATGCTTGCACAAAGTGAAACCGTATATAATAACATTAGAGTTTTAATCAAGTGAATAATTTAATTTTTTTTTAATTTGTAAAATTGTAACCATCCCCCCCCCCCCCATCCATACTCCTGAAGATTATGATTTTGACAAATTTCAATCTACACTATCTGAACTGACAAATGTTGTAGCTTTTCTAGACAACGTTTTTGTTTTAGAAGATGATTTTAAAAACATTTTCCCTATATATTCTTATGTAAAAATTTTACACCACCCCCCCTAATTGTGGCCCCATTCTACCCCTGGGGATCATGATTTGAGCAAACTTAAATCTTCCCCACCTGAGGATGCTTCCACAGAAGGTCCCCTCTACCCTTGGGGATTTGAAAATTTGAACAAACTTGAATCTACACTATATAATGTACAATTCACCCCCATTGTGGCCCCACCCTACCTTTAGGGATCATGAATATACAAACTTGAATCTACACTACCTGAGGATGCTTCCACATAAGATACAGATTTTCTGGCTGATCACTTTCAGAAAAGAAAATTTTTAATGATTTACACTATATATTCCTATGTAAGAATTCGATCCCCCATTGTGACCCCACCCTACCCCTGGGGATCATGATTTGAGCGAACCTAAATCTTCCCTACCTGAGGATGCTTCCACACAAGTTGCAGCTTTTCTGTTCAATCAGTTTCTGAGAACAAGATCTTTAAAGATTTTTCTGTATATATTCCTATGTAAAACTCAACCCCCCATTGTGGCCCCACCCTACCCTTGGGGATCATGATTTGAACAAACTTAAATCTACACTACCTGAGGATGCTTCTACACAAGTTACAGCTTTTCTGGCTGATCAGTTTCAGAGAAGAAGATTTTTAAAGATTTACTCTAAATATTCCTATGTAAAAATCTGACCCCTCATTATGGCCCCACCCTACCCCTGGGGATCATGATTTGAACAAACTTGAATCTACACTACCTGAGGATGCTTCTTCACAAGTTACAGCTTTTTTGGCTGATCACTTTCAGAGGAGAAGATTTTTAAAGTTTAACTCTATATATTCCTATGTAAAATTCAACCCCCCATTGTGGCCCCACCCTACCCCCAGGGATCATGATTTGAACAAACTTGAATCTAGACTACCTGAGGATGCTTCCACATAAGATACAGCTTGTCTGGCTGATCACTTTCAGAGAAAATGATTTATAAAGATTTACTCAATATATTCCTATGTAAGAGTTTGATCCCCCATTGTGACCCTACCCTATCCCTGGGGATCATGATTTGAACTAACTTGAATCTACACTACATGAGAATGCTTCCACACAAGTTTCAGCTTTTCTGGCCAAATGGTTTTTAAGAAGAAGATTTTTGAATATACATGTACCAACAAATTTTCAATGATTTTTTAATTATCTCCCCTTGGAAAAAGGCGTGGCCCTTCATTTTAACAAATCTGAATTCCCTTCACCTAAGGATGCTTTGTGCCAACTTTGGTTGAAATCGGCCCATTGGTTCTGGAGAAGAAGTCGAAAATGTAAAAAGTTTACGGACAGACAGACAGACGGACGCCGGACAAAAAGTGATCAGAAAAGCTCACTTGAGCTTTCAGCTCAGATGAGCTAAAAATTGATCGGAAAACTTTTTCATCAACGCGCTTAGTCTTCGATCAATAGAAAAATTATCACAGTAAACTTTAAAACATCGCTGTTTATTACTTATATTTATGTTTGAAAAAGGCAAATTGATCAGAATTATGAAGGAAACAGTGTGTTTAATGTTAAAACCATGCAATCATCAAGAGTGTGCAGTAATCAATCAGATATCATTAAAAAGCTCACATAGAATTCAACGTTTTTGCTTTTCTATCTATACTACTATACTAAAATAATAGACTCCAATTTTTGGCCTATAATACCGATAAATCGGAAGAGTACTGTCTTTTGTTTTATATATTTTAAACATTATTGGTACTTGAAGATTACCAATTTATTTTTATTTTTTTTCAATCAAGCTTCGCTAATTAATAATCAACGAAAATTGCTCAAAAAATTCCGGAAATAACCTGGATTTTTTGGATTTTACAATCTTGCGCATGCGCATTGCATTCACCCTAATACACGGGAGGCTTTTTAGTTTATGTTTCCACAATATCACATTTGCATAGATAAACTCAGAGATGATAATACAAATACGTGTAAATTTTAATGGGAAATTTGCTATACATGGATATTCTGTTCATCAAAGAAAATACGGGAGATAACTCTAACACATTTCATTTACTATGAAAAATCCCGAGAGTTGATTGTCAACACGGTGTGTAATTTTGAAGCGAGTAACGTTGGTGAAAAAGTGTTGAATTCTTCAGTAATTTGAATTAAATTTTTAGATGAAAGGTATTTACAGCCCCAAAATGGTTTGTTATAAATAATTTGACTGTTATTTTCAATGCAACTTCATTACTTTTTTTCCAAAATCGTTTCGGAGCGATTCTGCTACATTACGGGTAAATGGGAGGCATTTTAACTTTGGTGAAGGCCTGTTCCGAGACACAGTTAGATTATTCTAACTAAGCAGGGTGTAGTGAAATTAATAGCATTATTGTAGGTTTAAATTAAGCGTGGTTCTGTAAGTGTCAACAATATGGTGAGTCGATGTATCTATTTCATAAATGTCCAATATCATATGCAATGTCAACACGGTCAAAGTCTAGTAGGTTAATATAAGACAGCATATTATACGTAAATGTAATTATAATTGATTGATGCATGCCCTAAATCAAATCATACATGCTTACAGCATAACATACAAAACACATTTTGAGGAGAGAGAAGGGCGGGGGGGGGGGGGCTAGGATAAGGTGATTATAACAATGCGGTGTAGTCACAAAACCCAAAGAATCATACCAGTAAAACGTAATTTTATACATGACTATGTATCGAATCAATGATTCTAATGTTCTAAATCTAAAACATACATGTCCTTTCTACAGACCGTAGAAGATCTTTTAAAGAAGATATATGAGCAGTTTATCATGGAAAGCAGCAGGGGAGGGTGAAGAACATTAAAAACCCTTTGAAAAGACTTTCAATCGCAACCGGTAAAAATAAAGCCTTTGTAAAGAGAAAACTCATCAAATTTCTTTAAAAATTGATATCCTTTTTCAAATTGATACTTTGCATGCACTAATCTTCTTTATACAATATGTCAGTACACATTATTTAATTTAAGAAATAAAATGATGAAAATTCAATTTATCATTTGCACAAAGCAACATGGGTGACAACTTACAATCACAGAGATTCTCTGCGTGGCTTAGCTAAGAGACCTAAATTTATAAATTGTTAGTATGAATTTGTTTAAATCCATGCAACGCAACTGTTTTGTTTGCATGGTACTAGTAAATACATATTTTATAAAATCTATTTTTACATCATTAGGAATATCTTAGAATACATTGAAGAGCAAAGTGATTCAAGACCCAGTCGATATGGTGGTAGAGGATTTGAAAGTCCCTGTTCCAAAGAAGAAACCTGATCCTGAGAGGAAACGCATTAATTCTTCAAAAATATATTCTTCTTTGCTCCTGGATATTCAACAGGTGAACCTAAGTACATAGTTATGATGAGGAAGAATGCCACTTCCAAAATTGTGAATTTAATGGCCCCTGGGTTTGGGGTTCTTGTGTTAGGGTGGGGCGCTAATGATTATATGGTAAAAGTGCATTAATTCTTTTAAAATCTTCTCCTATTGCTTCTGAATAATAAGAAGATGAACTATAAGTACATAGTTATTATGAGGAAAGGTGACGCTTTTAAAATCGTGAATTTCATGGCCCCGGGGTCAGGGGTTCTTGTGTTGGGGGGGGGGGGCTCTAAATGATTGCAGTAATTCTTTGAAAATCTTCTCTTTTCCTGTGTATTAATTCGATGAATCAAGTACATATTTATGATGAAGAGTTCCTCTTTCAAAATTAGGAGTTCTATGGCCCCTGGGTCAGTGGTTCTGGTGTTATGGCAGGGCTCTAATGATTCTATAGGGTAGGGTGGTGCAATTTCGACCGATTATTTTTTTGGCACTTAAAGCAATATATTTTTTTGTACTTAAAGCAATATGAGCTGCAATTTTCATGATGATTTTTTTTTTACGAATATGTTATTTTCTACTAAAATGACAAAAATATTATGGTTTTTAAATTTCTGTTTGCCATATTTTTGTAGAAAAGCTGTTAAGAAGCCTAAATTGGCGCAACATTGAATTATTGTCGTCCTGTACAAAAATTGATCTGCTATATACACTCAACAAAACTTCTAAGTATTCACCAACTGTAATGTATTTCATATTTGAAATAAACACATTTATTTCTCTCGCTGTCAGGGTGACTGATTTCCTCTAGACTTTCAAATTGTTAAGAACGATGCATTGACCTTGACCTCAGGTTGCGACCCGAGATGTTGGCCTTTGCTCAATATTTAACACTTCCGGTTTGGTTGAATTTGGCTCAGAGCTTTTCCATTGTTTTAAGTTGCCGATGAAAAATGATATTACGCTTACGAAATAGAAGATTTTTTATCAAAATAACGTTTTCTTCTGATTGCTTAATATTTAAAACAATATCAAGGTCAAAACAAACAACAAATTTAAAGTAAATACGATCTGTTGTGGAGACAATGCAAACAACAATATTCCAAAGGCTCTTGCTGTGTTTGCAGTGATCATTTTGGCCTTGTTAAGTGGTTTTCTTTTTAAACTATCACTAAAGATTAAAATCAATCACAAAATAATGACTATCATATTAAGAATGGGTAGAAAAATAACAATTTTATGTTTTGACGTTTTGTCCCGGGTAAATGATTTCAATCGGTGTTGTTTTATTTCATCTGTGCTATTGATTAGAAGACATATCAGTTACGAAATGTTGAAAATTTCACATCATTTTATTTCGTAATTTCAAAATTATTCTATTTATTATGGTGAACACTTAGAAGTTTTGTTGAGTGTATTCCTTAGAAGAGAAAATCTTTCTTCTAACAAAAATGTATAATTTTTTAAATTCTTATTTATCATAAAAGTCTAAGTTACATGCAGACTTATCATACTAGCAGGTTTTTGCAGCAAAATAGAATTCTAAAAAATACAGCTCATATTGCTTTAAGATTTGTTCAATTATGTCACTGTATGTTATGCTACAATTTTTTTAATGATCTTTAGAATTTAGAAAGTTTATTGGATTCAACAATCCCTGAATATTAAAAATGATTTCATTTAATAGCCTTGTAATTATAATGCACATGAATATACATTGCAAAAACCACACTGCAATCACTGGCCGATAACTCCCATGGGCCTCTTGTTAAATATATTTCTTTAGTAAAGTAATTTTTCTCATATTTCTCTTGGTAAACGTTGCAATAGCTTTCCCTTTCTTCAATTATGCTAACATAATTCATATTTTACAATACATATTTTCAGAAAATGATTTTTTAAAATTTTATTAAAGGTCAGACAACTCTTTAAAAAAGATTTAAGAGCAAAAAATTCATACACATACACCCGAGTTTCGTTTATGTCAGCCTCATAGTAGCTTTATAATACGTATTTGATGTAGCATAGATCAATCAAAATTGTTGAATTCGCCTTAGTTATGGATATACTATGATCAATATACATAGAAGGTGTTTCATAAATTCTCAGAAAAAGTGTGATGTCGGCAGTCCGCGCACACATCGGTTTGTACAAATTAGCGCCTGGGTGAGCGTGTCCTAGTCCTTCCGGTATGTCTTTAAAAAAAAAAACTTCAGGATCTTTACAACGGCCAGACATGTATGCATCTGGATAAGGTTTCATGGGGGGGGGGGGATTATCTGATGTGAAGAACTTAATGTCTTGTAATCTTTTTGGACTTGGAGGTCTCGAAATTTCCTTTGGTTTTTTTCACTTACAATCACCGGAAGTACGTGGATTTTTTTTATTTTAATGACAGCAAACAAGGCTGCTCTAACATTGGCACACAATCCAGCTTTTCCTGCTTTACAATAATAAGATGAATTTTCAATTTGTCCAGTTTTAATAATGGTTACACGGAGGCTGTAATGGTAATAAATTTTCCCGTCAATTTTCACTAAATGTCTCATACTCGGTCTACATTCTGCTGCAATAACACTGTAAGTATCACTAACATGATTCACTTTCATACTCCCCCAAAAATGTTCATCACAAAGTCCTCTAGCTTTCTTGAGCTGCCTTTTGCACTTTTTAGATTTGCCTGAAACTGGGTGTTTTGAATATATAAAATAATTAAGAATGTCATCTTCATCTGGACAACTCTCGGTGGTCAGTTTCTTCCATACACTTTTAAGTGTTGAAGAATTAGACACATTTTCATCATCACCATCTGAACTGTCACTTGTGGCAGAAATATCTATTTCGATTCACCAAAGTTAAAAATCCTGTCACTAGAATATCTTTATTTCCAGATTTTTAAAGACCTCTGTCTGTCGACCGTTTATGACGATCTGATTTCTTCCATGTTATCAGTATTTCAGGTGTTAAGGCAATGTCACCTGTTTCCCCAGAAACTGAATATGTATCACTCATTTTGCAAATAAATTATACAATTAGTTAGTTCGTATTCACGTTTAGAATCTTTTATTTACATACGTCTATCATAAAGTGTTGACATTTTGTCTAATGAATACAAACAAGGCGTTTTTCCCAAACTTACCACCATGCAGGATGACCTGAATACTAGAAAATAAAAAGTATGTTTTTTGATTGTCTCATATAAAACAATAGAATTAACTATGGCATATTAACTAACCTAAATATATGCTACACTATAAATAGTAAAATCACGCATGATTTTATCTTAAGGTATCTTACTCCTCACGTTTTGATTTCATTGCGCAGATGATCATTATATTTCAAATATGATTTTATTTATTTAATCAATACAGAAAGATTATTATTTCATATTTACACAACATTTATAAAGAGAATCCATCTGAATTCAAGAAACAAACACGTTTTTGGGGGAACTATTTTTTTGTGCGGAAGGTTATTTTAGACGAAAATGACAGAAACAAGCAATTTTATGACTTTTCGATATACTTTTCTTTTTATTTTACTTTATTTATTATTCACATTTTAAACATTTGATAAGTTTGTTACATATTCTATAGGTTCTATGTGACATGTACAAAATGAAATCTTGAGAGAGTGATGGAAGTTTAGAATAAAATCATACAAATATAGAGAAAATGTCTGAATTTTTTTAAGCCCAATTTTGCGAGAATTTTACCTTTGATGCCTTATATCTAGAATTTGACATCACTGACCCCCATGTTTTATTATGTCAAAATGATACTAAATATAGTATCTAGGCAACTGGATTAATCTTATTAAATTCTTGATATTCAAAAAGTTGTTATTTCAAAAAACAAATAACTATTATAAAAAATTGTCTTTTTAAGTGCAAAAAGGCACATAAAAATTAATGCAGCTTCGTACAAATTTTTTTCGGAATCCCTCTATTCAGTGTGACCATTTTGCTTAATTATAAGCAATATTTGAAGAAAAAAGTTTGCTCAACCAAAAATACTGACAACAAATCCTAATCAGTCGGAAATTGCATTTTAGGTGCAAAAAGGTCAAATTAAATTGGCCATAACTCAGAGGGATGAACACTGACCCCCATTTTCTTTGTATTTTTTAAGTATATTTTGTCTACAGATTTTAATGATATACTTCTCAAAAAATTGTTGATACAAGAACATTGAGGAGTGGGATGCCTTAAGGCAAGTTCTTGCGTTTCCCATCGATCCCTAGTCTCCCCGTCAAACTGTATTTATCTCTGAATTTGCCCAAATTATACAATACACGTCAGTTTAATACAGTTTAACACATAATCCGATATTCCTCTTACTCTTGTGATGTCTGAACCTGCGTATGTCATATTATAAAAGCGGGGACGAGAGACTGGTCAGAGGAATCTCGAACTAAGTTCATATACATAGCACCCACGGTCCATGGGTATGATCAAGACGTTCAGGGATTCAGCTCCGTCATCCTTAGCTGTATACTATCAATAATAGGTCTAAACCAAAAATCAACGATTACAAATTCCTTACCTGTATTACATCCAAACTTTTCTGGTAAGATTTTACACAAAAGCATTATTTGAATGTTGTGCATTTGATTGTGAATAAGTGAAAATGCACCCTCTACCTAAAAAAATTGAAAGAAGTAAGTTTTGAAACAAAATTTGATTAAAATAAGATTAATAATAATATAAAATAAATATGAGAAATTTGAACAATTAATGGCAATGTCATTTTTGCTCCATTTGTTCATTTCACCATTTCGCTGCCAACGTAAAAGTTTGAATTGACAAATATGCAACGTAATAGGTACATGACGTCTTTAAAAGTTATGACGTTATTCGCGGAATTTTTGCGTTTGTTGCGTACAGCGCACCTGTTTTAAGATGGATATCCTAAAATATAATTCAGTTGAAATATGTCTTGTTCGTTATCATTTTTAAATAATAAAGTAATTATTCTATACCCAACATCTTAGACTTGTAAATTGTAAGTGTTGTGAACCTGCACAGAGTATCGTAAAGATTCGGATGCACAAGTTTACTTTCAATCAGATTGATTATACCCCCTCTTTTTGTTTATTAACAAATACATGTGCATTCGTGATGGATATGATTGCAGTTCGTTGCAAGTATATTGAAAATGCGTATTTTAACAATTATACTCTAAATTGTTCAGTGCAGTAATATAAAAAAAACAAATGAGGTAATCAAACTGATATTCTAAAACGTTACATCATGAAAATCATTTTTATTAGTCGGTACTAGATATACATGTACTTTTGCTTCGTTCCTGGCATGCAACTTACTTTATTACGGTACATATAACTGTATATGAAAATGTCTCTAACAAATGTTAAAGGATAAACAAGCACCGCATCTCTTGTTATTTATTTACAATAAATAAACTTATTTAGAAATCAAATAAGTTGTTGTAAAAAGTAAATCAATTTATTAAACTCTAATAATCGTGAAAATGCGCGCATCAATCACGCATATATGAAAACGCAGAAGTTGTGCAAACAAAAACTGTTTTATTTCAGACTATTGCTGCACACTATTCCTCCACACACAAGTGCTGGTACAAAAAGACGAAGTGAAGGCCTTTCAAACATCTCGTGCACTGGGTTCTGGATCACCGTCTTTGTCCTGTAGCTCTGTTAGAGCATACGATGCAATCCTTTTCTTTTCTGCCTAATAAATAAAATATGATAATTAATTTTTACATAGTCAGTCCTTTTAACCACCATTCTATGTTGGCTCCAAATACTGATTCTTAAAACAAGCACGTAGCATCGGAGGAGGGGGCTGCCAATTTGCAGCAAACAACATTTTTATTTTTAAAACTATTTTTCCGTTGTGCGGCAGTGGAGCGTTGTCATTGCGTTTTTATGACGTTATGATAAAATGAAACGTTGTAGGAGTACATTTTTAGTAATAACATTATAGTCTGTCCCAGGTTATTTATTCCGAGGTATATTGACATTTATCAATTAATATTAAAGAATTTTTGAGTAAATTGAATAAATTTTTAAGGTATCAAAAATTCCCAAGCAAACTAACAGTAAACTTGCCGCATAATTTTCCTAATTGTTATGTACGAGCCGATTTCCAAAGTCTACGGGATTTTTCAATGTTAATTTCGGCCATTGCTGCCAAGCGTACGAGGGAGTAGTTATTATTTTTTTATGCGCCTCAAAATAAATCGAAAAAATAAAATAAAAAATAAGGTTTTTTCTATGCGAACATAAATGATAAATTAGCTATTTAGTCTGGTTGTAAATTACTCTCATGTCAATTAGAAGTCAGAAAATATAAATCCGAGTGTGGTGCAGTACAACCACACTCTACAGCGATGACCTACATTTTGCACACAAATGGCGTTACTTTATGAGTTGTTGGAAACTATGAATGCTGCAACGGCAGCGCAACTGGAACGGTGTTATAAAGGTATGTTTATGTTTTGTTTTATACTAGAACAAATGTAGAAAATGGTATATTTATTGATATCAATCATAATACTTCAGTTGTTTTATAATCTTTATGTGCGAAAGTGAAAGTAGGGCACCCCTGTGAATTTTTTTCACATACTGCTGAATAGGCCTATATAGTAAAGTAGAAATGGATTCTGTAGGATGCCTAATAAACTTGATAGTAACTTTATTGCCATGTGACACTGACACAGTTGAAAATGAAAGTATATGGGCCAGTGTTATTTTTTTATGTGAATGAAAGCAGAGACATAAATAACATTTTATGTCTCTAATGAAAGTAGGGGGGGGGGCATTCAAACAAACCAACTTTTCTTTAGGATTGCGGTTGAGAGCGTTCCACTTAAATGTAATTTTTTAATTTGGTTTTTTCTAGTGCACAGCTTAAAATCTTATTCATTCATTATTAAACAATTTCTAAACAGGTATTTTACTTTTGGAATTTAAAATAGATTGAATTATTTTCAATTTATGACTGGTTATAAACCTGGCCAGTTATAGTCTATTTTGATATATGATATAAATTCATTTCATGTAAATAACCAAGTATGAACCAATCAATGATATAATATATGCAGTATTTTGTTCTGTGTTCCATTTGAGGCTTGAAATGATTACATTCTAATAATGATATAGTAATATCAGTAGGATTAAATTGCTTAACTGTAGAGAATGGAAATTAATATAACAATTTTTGAGTCCTTGGAATATTCTCAATGTTCAAATTAAAATTTACAGCTTATAACCATTTTAATCCTATTTTGCATCTAAACTATGGTATTAAGGCCAAAATAAAAATTTGTTTGTTTGATGTACTCCAACCAACCCAGCAATTGCCTTTACCCATTAATTTTTCTGCACTTTGATTTTTTTTTTTATTGTCCATTATGCCGTATGAAAAAGACATTTAGATTAATAAATATTTCATTTGTTTAGCTTTCTCAGTATAGAAAAAAAATAGTTTGATTATCAGATTATCATTGTGCAAGACAATTTTAAAAAAGCGCTACCTACATACCAACCCACCATGAAAAATTTTGGTCAGGGTTCACCAAACATAAATTATTAATGTTGGCCTTAACAAACAAATATCAAAGAAAAATGCTTCTATACTCTTATGACGTTTATTTTACCCAAGAGGTCATTCATGATCAAATTTATTGTTATAATTATAACATGAGCGATAATGGCATCATAATTTTTAATAATATTACATTTTCATGATTATGATGAGTTGTTTGATGTCTGATATTTTAAATAGTTCATACAAATTGTATTTTAGACATGAAAATTTGAACCTTTTGAGTTATTATGTAATGAAGAAATTGATATATACACTAATTAAGTCATTTTCACACAGTAAAGTAGATATAACTACAATTTAACAAGATGTTACTTGTATTTGTAAAGTAAGCAACCAACCACAGATTTGCTGTATCACAGTCATTACATGTAATCAAATTGAAATTTATAATTTCAAATTAAACAACAAAGATGTTACTTGTATTTGTTACCAATCACAGATTTGCTGTATCACAGTTATTACATGTAATCAAATTGAAATTTATAATTTCAAATTAAACAACAAAGATGTTACTTGTATTTGTAAAGTAAGTAACCAATCACAGATTTGCAATATATCACATAAATTACATGTAATCAAATTGAAATTTATAATTTCAAATTAAACAAAGATGTTACTTGTATTTGTAACCAATCACAGATTTGCTGTATCACAGTTATTACATGTAATCAAATTGAAATTTATAATTTCAAATTAAACAACAAATATGTTACTTGTATTTGTTACTAATCACAGATTTGCAATATATCACAGTTATTACATGTAATCAAATTGAAATTTATAATTTCAAATTAAACAACAAATATGTTACTTGTATTTGTTACCAATCACAGATTTGCTGTATCACAGTTATTACATGTAATCAAATTGAAATTTATAATTTCAAATTAAACAACAAAGATGTTACTTGTATTTGTAAAGTAAGTAACCAATCACAGATTTGCAATATATCACATTAATTACATGTAATCAAATTGAAATTTATAATTTCAAATTAAACAATAAAGATGTTACTTGTATTTGTAACTAATCACAGATTTGCTGTATCACAGTTATTACATGTAATCAAATTGAAATTTATAATTTCAAATTAAACAACAAAGATGTTACTTGTATTTGTAAAGTAAATAACCAATCACAGATTTGCAATATATCACATTAATTACATGTAATCAATTTGAAATTAAATTTATAATTCATAAATTGAAATTTCAATTCATAAATTCAATTCATATCAAACAGCATAATTAATCAAAGGTGTGGGGTGGAAACTATTAATACATAATTGTGATTGAACTTGAATAACACTCATATATATGTACAGGTATTATTATAATAATGGAAGTCCTGGTTCCAAAGAAGGAGTTGATCACAGTAGAAAGATTGATACTATAGATAAAGGCCTGCTGACGAAGCCATTCATAATATGCAGCAGAAGAATAGTAAAAGTTTCACCACTCATCAAAAGTCAGGTATTCTAGTTCAGTAATTGGACTGCTTTTTATAACTTAACATCTTTATATATAATACAATCATTGAAATCAATGAAAAAGAATAAGATGATTTCACAGTTAGAGACTGGCATGTCTCCCACCATTAAAAATCATCAAAATAATACAAATAGATATATCAAGGTACCAATTAATTAACGGGAAATCAGTAGAATATATTTAAGTACTCGAAGAAATGTTATTTTGGTAATCAGATTAATTTATATAAACTTAAACTTATTTTCTTTTAAAATCCCATGTGTTTATCTCTTCATCTTCAGAAATACTGGTTATTGATATTGACCTTCATTAAACAATTAAATGCTTAAGATGCTTAGTTACATATAGCAGTCCAATGTATTTAGAAATGAAACTAATCACTGATACCAAACTTTTACAGTACAAAATTATCAACTGTTAATAAATTATACATATATTTCTGTCAATACTTCGTGGAATTTATGGATTCCTATCTTGATTAATTTAAAGACACAACATTTAAAATATTTCAAATGATGTGTTGTTGTTAAAATGACAAAAGATATGATACATTACCTAAAATATAGATTAAGACATTTTCAAAGATGATTTTCTCACAAATTTAATGGGACTACATGTATAGTGTAGAATATAGGTATGTCATTTTGAAAAATTGATATTTATTTATGAAACTTATGTGAAAATCAGTGATTAATTTTCTTTCTTTTACCTTTAAAGGGGAACAGTTCACCATTCACCATGGAGAGGCTCATGAAGGAACGGTATTCAATCCATACAAAGCGTTCCAACATTGGACACACTTACCTGACTTTAGAGAGGGCTTGGTACATATGCGGTGACTCCACCTCTTACACACTTCACACTCAACCCATACAATCTTTCGAGACTTTCCAGGAGCATTGTAATCACCACATACGCAACAAGTGACTTCATCATCAGACTCCTCAACGAAGCCCATGGATTCGTCAGAGTCAGAGTCATTTTCGTCATCAACAGAATCTGTGTCCATGTCACTGTCACTGTCTTCCGAGTCCGTCAAGTCTATGACCACAGGAGCAACCTCCTCATCCTGGACTCCATCGAGTTTCCACAGTTTTTCTTCGACCTCTCTTATCACGTGACTCTCCACCTTACGCCACTTCTCAACCCCATAAGTTGATCTAGCCTGAATAAAGAGTTCCTCCACTTTATCTTTCTTAAATGTGGCATTGCTCCTGGCGACGAAACTTTTCAATTCAGCCCAGACCAACTCGATAGGATTAAGCTCACAATGATAGGGAGGTAGACGCAAAACTGTGTGACCTGACTGTGAAGCCAAATCGTCTATCACATATTTAGGACGAGGCTTATGTTGCTTCACCAATGTGATCAATTAAGCCTTGATCATTCGCGGATTGTAATGAATACCCTTTCTATCAAGCCAAGACTGGATCTCGGCCTTCGGGGCCGACGAAGTCGGACACTTAGACTCGGGATCCAGATGACTGTGATAGGAAGCATTATCCATCACGATGACTGAATTGACCGGTAGGTTAGGTAGCAACTGCTCAGTGAACCACTTCGTGAAGTTTTCCGAGTTCATCTCATCGTGATAATCCTGGTTGCCTGTTTTCGACTCGAAAATGAGAGCTGATCCTGGGATCATGCCCACAGCCGAAGAACCTGCATCCACAATTATCAGACGAGAGCCTTTCCCAGATGGGACAAAACGCCCATGACCTCCACGATGTGACTCAAAGGCAGAGGTAGATGTCCTAGGACAGTCCACCCAATCTCCCCTCGCTACATGATTGGTGTTCAACCAAGTCTCATCCAAATACACAATAGGACGACCCTCCTCTCTAAACTTCCTAATGGACCTCAGGTAAGTATGTCGCATACTTACTATATCATTCCTCTCCCCGATGTAACGTTGGTTGGAACCTGCTTTGTAGAATCTTAAAATAAAAACAGACAATTTTATTACTATAGAAGCATTCCATATTCACCTATAAAAAAATTTGTTGCAATTCCTAATTTTACTAGCTTTTCATTAGCTCACCTGAGCTGAAAGCTCAAGTGAGCTTTTCTGATCACATTTGTCTCTTGTCCGTCTGCCTGTCTGTATGTCTGTCTGTAAACTTTTAACATTTTCAACATCTTCTACAGAACCACTCGGCCAATTTCAACCAAACTTGGCACAAAGCACCCTTAGGAAAAGGGGATTCAAAGTTGTGAAAATTAAGGACCACGCCCATTTCAAGGGGAAATTGGGAATTATTGGAAATTTATGAGAAATTTTCAAAAATCTTCTCAAGAACCATTTGGCCAGGAAATTTGAAACTTATGTGGATGCATCCTCAGGTGGTGTAGATTTAAAGTTGTGAAAATCATGACCCCAGGGGTAGGGTGGGGCCACAATGGGGGTTGAATTTTTACATAGGAATATATAGAGTAAATTTTTAAAAATTATTTCTCAGAAACTAATCAGCCAGGAAAGTTGAAACTTATGTGGAAGCATCTTTAGGTAGTGTAGATTCAAAGTTGTGGATGATTCTTTGGCCTCACAAGGGGTGCAGAGTTTGATGTAGGTTTATATCCCAGGTATAAACAATTGTCTAGGATCTTGTTGAGAACTGCGATCCTCAACATGTGATATGTCTATAAAATCATCCTGTTAGAAAAGACTTAATTATAAACATAAGAATATCTAAGGGGAAAATGGATTTTTGTTTATACAGGATCTACATGTATTATACTACATTGTCCATATATTATACAATTATGGACTTCGTTGTAGGTCAATATGTGGTTATATGGACCCATGTCAAGTGATATCGACCGAAGACACAGAAAGTGTTATCGACCGTGCAATGAAGTTCATAATATTTATATAAAGTGAACAGATAGAAGGCTTTCAATAACACATTTTAAACAACGAAAATTAGAGATTACTGCAGTATAGATAAACGGATTATGACTGAAGAACATTTCGCATATTATTATTTTTAATATTCTGTATTTAATAATTTCCGTTGGTAAATTGTCTTTACAACTATACTTATTTTTGTTGATACTGCTGAGTCGTGCGATATCAGATTCGATATTGTAAAAGAACGAATGTTACGTGGTGTACTTTCAGCCAATGAAAATGACTAAAATTATTGTCTTATATAATATTTTGTTTTATGACTCCATTAAGCTGATTTTATCATGCCTATTGTTGCTCAGGTGAGCGATGTGGCCCATGGGCCTCTGTTATCTTGGAAATTTTTCCATATTATAACATACCTTCTTGACATGATATCATGACAAAAAAAGAACGTTTTGCTCTTTATAAAGTTCAAGATAAATATTTGCAAGTGTACATGTAAAAACAGTCTCATATTATGTTTTAGATCACCTGAGTCACCCACAAATCTGCTTAAGTAATCACTGATGTAAACCTTTTATTTTACAAAGGGCATGCAAATCTTCAACTTTGCATCATGACAGAGTGCTTACCTGAACCCAAGATCCTTCACGAGTCTGCCCAGTGATGATTTGGTAAGCCTGATTCCCCTTTCTACCAGAACATCTGACAGTTGACGGAGGGAAACGTACTGGCTCTTCAACTGCATATCATGGATGGTCCTCTTCACCAAGTCTTCATCGAAGTCATCAAGCTTTCTACTGGGACCAGATTTCTTCTTTGGAACTGGGACTTGCAAGTCTTCCACCACCATTTCCACAGGATCAGGATTTACTTTTCCCTTAAGTGTTTTCTCAGATATTCCTAAAGATGAAAAAATAGATTTCAGTAAATATATATATTCATTAGTACCTTGTACCAAAATACAGTTGATTTATATAGATGTCATTTTTATATATCAAGATGTTTATACCACCTTTGTAATTTTAACATAGGAATTTTTTTTATCTATGAAAATCTTTTATTTGTGAAGGGGACATTTTACGATTTTTAGTGTGAAATTAAGTTGTAGTGACTCAAAGTTCATTTAAATTACTTTACTTTAATGTTAGATAATTTTATGACAAAAATAGATTTGTCCATTCAACACAAAATCATTGTTACCTGTAGCTCTTGAGAGCCTCTTTAGAGGATTTTTAATATTTTTCACTCTTCCCTCCTGACACTCTAAGGAGAACTGGTTGTATATTTTCTTTAAAATGTCTACAACCTAAAAAAGACATTTGTTGAGAGATATGCTGCAACTTTTAAATCTCATTTTTCAACTGAAACATTTGCAAGACAAGTACATCTGATCAAGTTTATTTATATTAAATATATGAAGATAACAGAAAGCCAATTCAAAATCTACCAGTTTCATTGTAATCGTTATATAAATGTGTAACCAGTGTAAGTAATTAATATTATACATGTAAATGTTTATTAGGTCTTTCCACCTTTCAGGTGAAAGACCTCTTGTTTTCTTTATGTTTTTAGGTCTTTCCACCTTTCAGGTGAAAGACCTTTTGTATTTCTTATGTTTTTTATTATTCTTCTAATTTTTCTTTTCTATTTTCCTTGGGACAACTTTTTTATTGCTAGACATATTGAAACAATTTTTTCCTTATATTATTGACCATAAAAAGTTATGGTACCAAATGACCCTTTGCTTAATAACTCCCAGAACTTACAAAGTTATTGCCCTTGTGTACGAAATGTTTGTTATCACTACTTATCTGAAACCATAAGAGATAGAGACTTGGAACTTTTACCAATGTCTTCAGTACACATAGAGGGTTCTTCAATCTATTCATACCGAAAGGATCTGAGGCCCTTTTATAGTAGTTATTGCCCCTGAAAGTATTTCAATTTCTATAAAATCACTTCCAACTTTTTCATTATTTATCGTAAAGACTTCGGACCACTTGGGATGGAAGCGTCTACCTTGGCCGAACAAAATGACATAAAGGTCAAAGGTCAAGGTCATTTGGAAATCTGTTAATTAATGAGTTTTTAGATCTCTTTTGTTTAGGGTGGTAGTCAACAACTTTTTCATGGATATAGTAGGGCTTCTTAAGACATTTCAAAATATAACCTTTTAGCCCCTACCTTGAAACAATTATAGAGTAATTGCCCCTATTGTACGAAATGCTTGTTATTGCTACTCCTCTGAAACCATAAGAGATAGTGACTTGGAACTTTTACCAATGTCTTCAGTACACTTAGAGGGTTCTTCTATCTATTATACCGAAAGGATCCGAGGCCCCCTTCTAGTAGTTATTGCCCCTGAAAGTATTCAATATTCTATAAAATCACTTACAACTTTTTTATGATTTCTCGTAAAGACTTCGGACTACTTGGGATGGAAGCGTCTACCTTGTCTGAACAAGATGACATAAAGGTCAAAGGTCAAGGTCAAACCATAAAAAACTAGCATATTTAAGTTTTTAACCTTTTTTTATTCAGTAACGCAGATAAAATGTTTAATTAATTATATTGAAACAAAACATAAAAAATAATATAGGTGGAAAGACCTCTAATTGTTCGAGAACAATTAGTCTACTAGTTTATTAGGTCTTTCCACCTTTCAGGTGAAAGACCTTTTGTACTTCTTATGTTTTTAGGTCTTTCCACCTTTCAGGTGAAAGACCTTTTGTTATTCTTATGTTTTTTATTATTATTTTTTTTCTTTTCCTTTTTCCAGGGACAGCTTTTTTATTTCAAGAGATATTGAAACAATTTTTTCTTTATGTTATTGACCATAAAAAGTTATGGTACCAAATGACCCTTTGCCTAATAACTCCCAGAACTTACAAAGTTATTGCCCTTGTGTACGAAATGCTTGTTATCGCTACTCCTCTGAAACCATAAGAGATAGAGACTTGGAACTTTTACCAATGTCTTCAGTACACTTAGAGGGTTCATGAATCTTTTCACAACGAGAGGATCTGAGGCCCCCTTCTAGCAGTTATTGCCCCTGAAAGTTTTTAAATTTATATAAAATCACTTCCAACTTTTTTATTATTAATCGTAGAGACTTCGGACCACTTGGGATGGAAGCATCAACCTTGTCCGAACAAAATGACATAAAGGTCAAAGGTCAAGGTCATTTGGAAATCTGCTAATTAATGAGTTTTTAGATCTCTTTTGTTAAGGGTGGTAGAGAAAAACTTTTTCATGGATGTAGTAGGACATCTTAAGACATTTTGAAATATAGCCCCTTGTCTCATATCTTTGAATAATTACAGAGTTATTGCCCCTATTCTACGAAATGCTTGTTATCGCTACTCCTCTAAAACCATAAGAGATAGTGACTTGGAACTTTTACCAATGTCTACATTACACTTAGAGGGTTCTTCAATCTATTTATACCAAAAGGATCCGGGGCCACCTTCTATCAGTTATTGCCCCTGAAAGTATTCAATATTCTATAAAATCACTTTCAACTTTTTTATTATTTATCATAAAGACGTCGGACTACCTGGGATGGAAGCGTCTACCTTGTCCGAACAAAATGACATAAAGGTCAAAGGTCAAGGTCAAACCAAAAAAAAATAAATAAATAAATAGCATATTTAAGTTTTTAACATTTTTTTATTAAGTAACGCAGAGAAAATGTTTAATAAATTATATTGAAACAAAACATGAAAAATAATATAGGTGGAAAGACCTCTAATTGTTCGAGAACAATTAGTCTACTAGTTTATTATTATTTTTCTCCTCTATTTTCCACGGGACAGCTTTTTTATTTCAAGAGATATTGAAACAAATTTTTCTTTATGTGATTGAACATTAAAAGTTATGATACCAAATGACCCTGTGCCTAATGACCCCAAGAACTTTAAAAGTTATTGCCCTTGTATACGAAAAGCTTGTTATCGCTACTCCTCTGAAACCATAAGAGATAGAGACTTGGAACTTTTACCAATGTCTTCAGTACACTTAGAGGGTTTTTCAATCTACGAATACCGAAAGGATCCGAGACCCCCTTCTATCAGTTATTGCCCCTGAAAGTATTTGAATTTCCATAAAATCACTTTCAACTGTTTTATTATTTATCATAGAGACTTCGGACCACTTGGGATGGAAGCGTCTACATTGGCCGAACAAAATGACATAAAGGTCAAAGGTCAAGGTCATTTGGAAATCTGTTAATTAATGAGTTTTTAGATCTCTTTTGTTAAGGGTGGTAGAGAAAAACTTTTTCATGGATGTAGTAGAACATCTTAAGACATTTTAAAATATAGCCCCTTGGCACATACCTTTGAATAATTACAGAGTTATTGCCCCTATTGTACGAAATGCTTGTTATCGCTACTCCTCTAAAACCATAAGAGATAGTGACTTGGATATTTTACCAATGTCTTCATTACACTTAGAGGGTTCTTCAATCTATTTATACCGAAAGGATCCGAGGCCCCCTTCTAGCAGTTATTGCCCCTGAAAGTATTTAATATTCTATAAAATCACTTCCAACTTTTTTATTATTTATCGTAAAGACTTCGGACTACTTGGGATGGAAGCGTCTACTTTGTCCGAACAAAATGACATAAAGGTCAAAGGTCAAGGTAAAACCAAAAAAAAAAAAAAATAATAAATAGCATATTTAAATTTTTAATATTTTTTTTATTAAGTAACGCAGAGAAAATGTTTAATAAATTATATTGAAACAAAACATAAAAAATAATATAGGTGGAAAGACCTCTAATTGTTCGAGAACAATTAGTCTACTAGTTCTTCTTCTTCTTCTTTTTTTCTATTTAGCTCGGAGTGACTTTTTTGTTATTAGGGTTATCCAAACAAATTAAACTTTATGTAATTGTTCCTTAAAAGTTATGGTACCAATTGACCCTGTGTCAAAAAACTCCCAGAACTTACAGAGTTATTGCCCTTTGACAAGGAAATGCGTGTTATCACTACTCCTCTAAAACCGTAAGAGATAGAGACTTGGAACTTTTACCAATGTCTTTAGTACACTTAGAGGGTTGTTCAATCTATTCATACCGAAAGGATCTGGGGCCCTCTTCTAGCAGTTATTGCCCCTGAAAGTATTTAAATTTCCATAAAATCACTTCCAACTTTTTTATTATTTATCATAAAGACGTCGGACCACTTGGGATAGAAGCGTCTACCTTGGCCGAACAAAATGACATAAAGGTCAAAGGTCAAGGTCATTTGGAAATCTGTTAATTAATGATTTTTCAGATCTCTTTTGTTTAGGGTGGTAGAGAAAATTTTTTTCATGGATGTAGTAGGACATCTTAAGACATTTTAAAATACAGCCCCTTGGCTCATACCTTTGAATAGTTACAGAGTTATTGCCCCTATTGTACAAAATGCTTGTTATCGCTACTCCTCTGAAACAATAAGAGATAGAGACTTGAAACTTTTACCAATGTCTTCAGTACACTTAGAGGGTTGTTCAATCTATTCATACCATAAGGATCTGAGGCCCCCTTCTAACAGTTATTGCCCCTGAAAGTATTTACATTTCCATTAAATCACTTTCAACTTTTTTATTATTTATCATAAAGACATCGGACCACTTGGAATGGAAGCGTCTACCTTGGCCGAACAAAATGACATAAAGGTCAAAGGTCAAGGTCATTTGGAAATCTGTTAATTAATGAATTATCATATCATTTGATACAGAATTTTAGTAAGGGTTTCAATAGCTTGCTGGATTGCGCAATAAGGTATTCAATTAGGTCAGCCAGGTATCGCATCAAGTCCTGTGGTTACTCAAGTGGAAATTGTTTTACAGTCAACTCATTCATATTGTACAAAGACAGCTAGCCTCTAGAACACGCTCTTCTATTGTTAGGTTTTCTGTTTATATGCTTGTGTAAAGAATATTCACTTGGCGAGCACATCAACTTTGTTCAGAGTAAATGGGAAAAAATTCAGAAAAAGTAATTCAAAAGATATCTACGATAAACAACGGAATTCTTAAAGCAATATAGGCTTGAAATACAAAATAATCTCTTAAAACTCATTTATGGCTTTGCAGTATTCTAATTTTCTAGTACAACATATAACACAGGTATACTATTTTTGTATACCTTGCTGAGCAATCTAGCAATTTATTAAAAAAATAGTAGGGTGGAAAGACCTCTAATTGTTCAAGAACAATTAGTCTACTAGTTTGTAAATGTAATTGGTTCTATGTGCATGTGTGTTTTATTTACATCTCCGGGTGAGATTGTCCACATGTAATTGTTTTTTATTTGACCATTCAACTACCCATATGACCTGTTGGACAACTTTCTAAATTTAATTTTTACTAAATAAATGAGTTTTTCCGCCTAACTTACCAGGCCCGCGCACACTTCGTCTTACATTGAGAGGGAATAGACCTATATTAGATTAAGCATAAACTTGTTCTCTGATAACAGTTGCCGGTTTATGGTAATACTTGTTTAATTCAGTACCCATTCATATAAGTATATTTTATGATTTTATAATGTAACGATTCCATGTTATATATTTAATTGCATATATCAAATATTTGTATTATATTGGGAGATAATTGTCAAATGAATCAATGTGGTATGTTTGAGGTTTTGTCTTGTGTACTAAATAAATTGAATATATGACCCCTCACTGGTGTTTATCTACTGTCTGGGTTACATACACCGGTATAATAAAACTGAGAAAAATTGACTTGGTTTGGTCCCCATGTGTAAATACATTTATTTATATTATATATGCTGAGGTAAATAATTACATAAAGAGTGTTTGTCCATTCACAACTTTAATCTGATAAAAAAAAATACTTTAAATTGATCAAATTGTTATCAAGTTGAGTTGTGAATAGCTCATATTTGCTTTGTTTTGTCATCAAGGCACATATATTAATTTTGTCAATTCACAACTTTACATACATTAAAATCTTTTTTTCCAATAAATTATTAAGTTGTGAAAAGCTCATATTGTTTTATCATCAAAAATCAAAGTACATATATAATAATGTGTCCATTCACAACTTATAAAAAAAAATAGAAATAAAAAACAAAAACAGACATATATTTATTATATATGAATAGAATATTTAATACTATAATTGCAAGTTGTGAATGGCTCATGATGTAATGCAAGATTTGCAGTTTGTGACTTCACTGTATTCTATGCATGTATACGGATACAATTAATCTGGACCTAAAATGACATGGCACCCATTTATTTATAATTGAAAAGGTCATGGCCATTTCATGTGACATCACATCAGTTTTATTAGGCTAGCAGACAGCATAAGTTAACGTTAGAGAACTATGCCAGCTATGCGATTAGAGATGGAATTAAATATTTGGGATGTTATTGCACATGTGATTCATAAAATTGTGATTATTTACGATGTTTTGTGAATTTGAAATATCTTCAAGACAATTTCGTCTGCTTTGATATCATTGTGTTTTTCTGGGATGTAAGGAATAGTTTCAAAGATGCATCGATAGGTAAGTTAATTTAGATATATATATGAAACATTTATATGGGATATATAGTATATTCTTGCAGTATAAAATAATTAAAGAGTGAATAGGCCCTACTGTACTATTACAGTATAGAAACAATGAAGTCATTGCAAACTTGTGCTGTATTTGTATAACAGTATAATTCATAAACAATAATACCTCCATGGACGCCACAGCCTTTGCACCTTTAGTTTTAGGCATCTTGTCTTCTTTTTTTTGTTAGCGTTTATAGAAATATTGAGGAAAATGAAACCAGCAGACAACAATGTCTTCATACGAATTATCCTCGGTAAGGATGCGTGAAAAAATACGGCAAATACAGAAACATTCCGAAAATAAGCGTTACAACGGCAACGTGCGCGACGTACATATACGTCATCAAACGTAATAATACGTATAGACACGAGCATATCCAAATAATAACTGGCCCCGGCCGAAGTGGCAGCCATTTTCTCCAATGTTAATTCCCCGTAAGGTTTTAATTTTTTGTCGTATAGTTAAACGATTTGACTTTGTGAAACCGTTTTATGACAGATGTCTTGGGATTTTTACCTTCTAGTGAAAAAATATGGTTTTAACCCTGGTGTATTCATAAGCATCGATTTATTTAGGGAAATGTGCGGGAAAAATAACCTGGGACAGACTATAAAAAAAGATGTAAAAATTGTACAACGTTGAAATTTTATATACAGAATAATGCTATCCTCGAGGTCATTTTCCCTATTTTTTGAATGAATCCATTATACCAATCTTCATTCTTAATGATCAAATATATAGCAAAATTTAGTGCATTTTAATATTTTGAGATGACCCAAACTAAAAACCAGACGGTAGAATTCAGTAATTTTTTACATATACGGTAGGAAATGATATAACTAATCATATATAACAATTTGAGGAAAAAAGCTATATAATTGTAGTATTTTTTTAATTTGCTATGATGACAGTTTCCTATATATTTCTATAGTAAAAAAAAATCTATTTTGAGATGATCCCCAAAAAGAACCAGATAGTCGATTTTCTTGAAACTTCGAAAATAAACTAGAGTTGGTTTTAAATGACTATGATTAAAACATAAATAGTTTTGCTATTGTAGTTTTTCCGCAAAAAAACCCAAATCGGCCTCCTTAACTGGGGCATCTGATGTGTTCTTTTAGTAAAGTATACAGGCATTACTGCACATTCGATGTATGATATTAATGGCAAGTTTTTTTCCAGACTTTTGTAGATTACCGATTGTCATTATAAAAGTGTAACATCATATCTGCCCCATCCATTCCCCCTATATTCATGTTATAATGTTGTACAATTTTTGGTTTTCCATTTGAATTTGCTGCATTAAAAGTGCTGATCATTCCGACTGGGTGTTTACCCTCCCTCCCTCTGTACTCTGTTGCCAAAATTTCACATTGTATTACATATACACTTTCACCAGGTCCAACAAGAGCATTTCTGATTGTTAAAGGCCTTTTCCGGTAAGATCTTAAGATTCCTGTCAAATATGTTTTAAAGTCAATTAATTTTCTTGCTAGGTCAAAACTGCTGAAAAAACTGTCACAGACAACATAACCTTTTTGGAGTAAATTGCAGCTTTTTAAAAGTTGCAAGACTACCTCTGTTCCTTGTAAAATATTTGAAGGGGGTGTAAATTTTTTTACCTAAGTAACATTTTAAATGTGCAACGTATCCTGTTGTGCTTTCAGCTAGCACCCAAAATTTTACACCAAACTTTGCTGCTTTCGACGGGATGTATTGGAGCATTGCCGTGCGACCTCTAGTACCGATCAAAGATTCATCAACACAGATATTCCGGTCTTTTGTGTAAAAATGGGTGACGACACGGTTGAAATGGTCTATCAACGGGCGAATTGTACTGTCGGGTCTGTAAAGTTTAAAAGTAACAAAGTTGCTGATACTAAAACATTTCTTTTACAATTTATGTGTAATATTATTCTTGGTTTATAAACAAAGCGTTATCCATATTAAGATATATTTTATTGATTGCATAAACAAGTAAGTATTTGTCATTTCTGCTATACACCCCCCCCCCCCTCCTTTATTTTAAAGGGATGATCGCCAATACTGTAGTTATTGTTCACATGAGTTTTGAAATAAAAAAATTGGGAGGACTGTTGCGATTTGGAGTTTTCTTGTTGTCTACGAGATGAAAAAACTACAGAATAAGTTGAAACCGGTTTCTGTGGAACTTTTTTATGAACCATCGACTCAGCTGGCTATTGTGGGTCTTATTCCAATATTCGGGAATTGTTGGTTTCCTCATAATGCCCATGTTCAGAAACACAGCTAGAAATCCTTTCATTTCATTCATCGTCAGAGTTACCCATTTTCTTGTTCTCGAAAATCGAGAAAGAACACTGTTTCTAATGCGAGTCCGAGCATACCTTAAAAAAATTTGTATATATAAACTATG
The DNA here is from genome assembly GCA_020458035.1 of Magallana ariakensis. Classification (NCBI taxonomy): domain Eukaryota; kingdom Metazoa; phylum Mollusca; class Bivalvia; order Ostreida; family Ostreidae; genus Magallana; species Magallana ariakensis. The sequence goes on along the minus strand of CM035814.1, from coordinate 23,850,496 downwards.
AATATATTTCTTGTATCACATCCACGGATAATAATATGTTAGGCCTACATGTAACTTGTAATTATTCGGTGTAGATTAAAACATCTACAATAATATGTGTAAAAATTCATATTTTTTTCTTGAAATAACTGTAGATGTGAAAGTGTGCAATGAACTTGTAATTATAATTATAATACGAATATAATAATACGAATTCCAAGACTTACACAATTTTGATTCAATTATTAAAATATCAAAATTATTTTAAAAGCATTTAAGTTCTTTTTTGCGAGCCAAGAACATTTTAAAATAAAGGTTTTAGTTACTACCATTGTAAAAAGGAGTATTATATCTCCAAAAAACAATTTTTCGAACACAAATATTGGGCCCATCAAATTTCATATAATTGCGGATATAAAAAAATGTATTTCTTACTGGGAACTGTGAGAACTTCAATGCAGTTCTGGTGAGGTCGTTAGTCGCTAATAAGTTTGGTTTTAATATACAAAATGCAACTGTAACAACAATCATAACAATTATGGAATACAATACCTATTGGTTTGTCCCACAACTTCTCTGATGAGATTCAGGTTAAAAAAAACCAGGAAATACTGCAGAGGAGATGCATTTCGTGGTGGCATATTCTTAGGCCCTTCATATATATTATGTCAGATACATGTATTTTCTTAGGCCCTTCGTATATATTATGTCAGATACATGTATTATCAAGTCAGTATGTCGACAAAATATAAAATACTATTTTATTTTTCAGTCAATCATGTTACGCTTTTATAATTATTTGCGTTATAACTGATAAATCATATGTTTACATCGGCCCAAAATAGGCCCCGTGGTACTCTACGCAACTGTGTGATCGGCCCGGTTAACCATGCATCGGACAGTTCTCAATGATATTTCCAATAAATAACATGTTAGCTGCTCATTCCTTGTGAAATACTTTAAATGTATAGTAAAATAATAATTGAAAAAATAATTGATACAAACATTTTCCTCAGACCACTTAAAATTTGAGTTTTATGGATACTGCCTTTTTAATCCAAAGTTCCTGTAGGTGCTGGCACGATAAAAAAAACCTCATGATAAATATACCTTGAAACAGAGGCACTATACTCTGTCCCAAGATATCCTGGATTCACATTTTGCTCAATTAATATTTATAAATACCTCAAGGTTCAAACGATGTTCATTCAAAAGTAAGAAAAATTTCCAAGATTTCTCAGTTAAAACGCCCCCGTTAGCTTATCAGGTTTCAATACACGGCTAAAAAATGTGATGTCTACGGGGATTTTGTATTGCAGTAAGCCCGGATGATAACGTTGAAAAATTGCACGAGGTATTCCGATTACTTCCGAAACGAATTGATAATGTTAAAAAAATTATTACGTTACGATACATTCCTGGAGGACGATCAAAAGGAATGCAGATCGTGACGTCAAAAGTTAATTATGACGTCATATCTTATGAAGTTTGTGAAATCAAATGAGCCGCCTTAAAGAGGTTCGATCCTCTGATTTTGGGTAGCCATTTTGGGTCACCTCTAGTCTGGAAATTCTGTGTCATATATTAATTCTACTTGTAAATTCCTATTTCACAATGCCAAATAAACTATTTTAAATAAAATAGTTAAGGGAAAATTTCATATTTACAGAGTTAAATAAGGGACTATATTTTGTAGCGGAAGGTTTTTAAGAAGAAAATGAACATTTTTCATAACTCAGTTGTTTTAGAGTACTGTAATTTTAGCTTCCTTATTTTCAGTGCAGACCAAATTTCCAGCTAGTTTATGCATTGGATTATCTTCGTGTTGTTTCAAAATCACATTTTAACAATATTTCAATATTTCTATCGACATATATTGGCACATTTAACTAATATTTCATAAAAGTCAAGAAAAAATGAACTCCAATTTTTGCCTAAAATTAGCTTATTTCATGCTATATCTCAAAATTTACATCATAGACCCATACTTTTGGTTTTATTTTCTGAATTTGTAAGATATTTTTGACAAGTCTATAACAATTTGAGAAAAAGTTTGAGACTTTTAAATAATTTTATTGCATGTTGAATTGTTAATTGATACAAACAGCGTTTTATCAGTGCAAAAAGGTCAAAATATCAATTAGGTGAAGAAATTGCAAACTTTTTCTTTATGATTATTTTAATTTTATTAATTTTGAATAATATAAATTTGTATTTGATGTCATGGTTTATTCCGATTAAAAGTTATTGAGGAAAAAGCGATTTATGTGCAATTTGCACTTTCAGTGCAGGAAGGTCATATTAAATACACTGTAGCACCGAAAGGAGCATATAGACCCCAAAATTTTGTTTTGAATTTTGGTTTAGCTATGTATGTAGATTTTTAAAAAATACTTCAGAAAAAAACTTAGAGACTTATGATTGCAGGATCCAACCTCCTTAACATCGCAAAACGAGCTATGGGCAATGGCCACATTTAGTGCCTCAGTGTTGTTTTTCCTAATGCCTGCCCTAAACCATGTGATGACAGACAGTATGTAAACACTGCATCCGACATGAAAATGGGCATAGAGTGTCCCTGAGTGAGATACCCACTGGAAATATCCAGCAGCGACTGGAAACTCTTGGTGGGGATGAGCATAGTCGATGTATAATTTCAGCAATTCGCATGCTATGCTGTGCACAAAATTGTATAAACTCTTGGTGGGGATGAGCATAGTCGATGTATAATTTCAGCAATTCGCATGCTATGCTGTGCACAAAATTGTATAATCTGCCAGCTTTTGTGGTGATCTAAATGCATAGAAAAAATAATGTATAATATTAATCATGTCATTTGCAACAATTTAAAAAGTATCCTAATATAAAAAAAAATACTTACAATTTGCAGCTTGGCAGAAAGGCTGAGTTTTGGGGTAAAAGAAAGGAAAATAATGCAAAATTTTCCTGATATGACAAATATTTCAAAAGTTGTTTAAGGGAAAGTGGAGTAATAAATCATTGGATATTTGTTTACAAACCAAAATTAGCAAACGGTTACATCTTTCCCTTCTTGACAGGACAGGAACCGGGGGGGGGGGGGGGGGAATGTAAAAAAAAATGGGGTTAGGTCTTTCGTTCTATGGAAGTAGATAATGACATCATAATTGTTATTTCACACACTAAAGAATATCTGTTTATGCCCACGTCCCACAGAAGCTTGACCAAATCTTTAACCATGTTTATTTTATAGTGTCTTAACCCTATTACCAAATTAAAAAATACCGGGGTATTTTATTTATACAATTTAATTTACATGTAATAAATTCACGGTATATATGTACAAGGTGTGTTTCATATGTGCCTGGTATGATCATTATGTATTTTTTGCATAGTTCAGGATCACAGTTGTGCCCACTTTGCACACAATGCTCTTTAGGAGACCATTCTTGGTCAGAAATTCTGCGTAGCATTGTGGGCAACTATAAATGATCTCTAAAACACGATTCCCCAATATATAGGACAGGGCATCACGGCCAATAATGGTCCAGCATCTGTCAGTTTCATGTGTTGTTGATTTCAGGATTTCATCAAATACCTAAAAATATTATAGAAAAAAATTTACATTTCCTTATACCACCCTTTATATTATGATTATTATTTTGTTGACGAAATCATCCCTTTAAAATCATATGGAATATGTTAAATAAAAATATGTTTAAATGTATATCTTGGGGGTGATCATGACATCTATTGGTTGACTTATCTCTTTCATTTGTTGTTTATTGTCTCTTCGAGATTTCTTTAGCCAAAAAAGCAATGAATAGTTTAAATATCAATTGAGAATGAGGATCACTGAATTATGAGAATTGTGTTTTTTACACAAATGAATTTAAAAATTAATTTGAAAATACCGGAGATAAAAAAAAATGAGAAAAAAGTGTAAGACTGGATAGCTTCCCTTTCACTTAAAACTTAATAGTGTATGACTTTTAATTTTGGGTCATCATGAGTCACTCAGATGACCTATTGCTATTGGTTTTCATCCTTAGTCGTCCGTTTTTTACATTTTACATTTTTAACTTATTGAAAATGCAAAATGTTACCATTTTTGATGAGGCATTTTTATGGTAAGAGATATCTAAGTTGTGAAATCCATGACTCGGCGTCATAGGCGGTGCCAAATGTGCCTCCAAAAAAGTCAAATTTTCAAAAATCTTCTCTACTCCCACACATGTGAGGGGAAAAAACTGAATGCATGATTATGATGTCCATGAAGCTCTCTACTTACATGTAAATTTGAATTTCATGGCCCCTGGATCAGGGGCTCAAGCCTTAGGGTGTGGCCATTATGGCCGTAAAGTAAAATGTATTAAATCTTTCTAACTCCCATATATATTTGTTGGATACTAAACACATGATTATAATGTCCATGAAGTCTTCTAACTAAATTTTGAAATTCATTACCTCTGGGACAGGCATTAGGCCCTAAAGCAGGGCCAATATAGCCATATAGTGAAAATGTATTAAATCTTAAAAAATCTTCTTTACTCCCACACATGTGGGAAAAACTAAATGTCCACGAAGTCCTCTACATAACTTGTGACATCCATTGTTCTTTAGTCAAGGGTTCAGGCCCTAGGGCGGGCCCATATGGCCATATTAATGTTAATGCATATAATGTATAAAAATCATACTCTGTACTCCCACACAACTTTAAAAAAAATGAATTCACAATTATCATAATTATATAATATGAAGACCATTAGGCTCTTTTATGTCCTTCGGGGTATGAGTTTGACTCTAGGGCGGAACAAAAATAGTCACATGTGTTAATGTATATTTAAAAATCATTTCTACTCCCAAACGTCTGTAAGGAAAACTTCCTAATTTTATAGACAAGGAAGCCCGTTACCAATATTGTAAATTTCCAGTTCCCCGAGGTAGGGATTTTGACTCTAGGGGAGGGCCAAAATGGTCATATAGTGCTAAGACATTTAATGTTAATTTTTTTTTTTACTTCTGCTGATACTGAATATAAACTGACTGTCTTAAGAAAATAAACCCCTCTACTAAAATTGTCCCGCAAGGTAGTGATTTTGAATCTAGGGTGGGATCAAAACATAGAGGGTAGGGGTTCTTGCTGCAGAGTGTGACCAAAATGGTCATAAAGTATTAATATATAATGTTTAAAAATTCCACTGACAGAATAGAAACTTGATTGTATATTTAGCCAAAAACATCAAACTTATCTTTAATTAATTTTCATGTCACCTTCATTCAAGACAAGGGTTAGGGGGGGGGGGGTAATATGTCTTATTATTTTATTCTGCTCTGGAATTTCAATGAAAGATATGAGTATATTCACATACTTAGAAAAAAGCAAGAATGAAGCTGTCTATCAAAGTTAAGATATTGTGAAAACGTTCGAAAGCGTTGGAAAGAGTTCAAAGGGGAGGGGTGTAACAGTTAATTAATGGAGTTATCTCATTCTCGTTGTATGCCAATAATTTATTTTAACGATTTCTACTGATAATTTTAAATCGATAATCTATTGGTAGGTCTTTTACTCCTCAATTATAATTGAAACTAGCTAATACCTAATTTATTGACCCATCCAATTTTGTGAAATTTGAAGAAAATTGGTTATAAAAAATTCTAAAGAATGTCAACATTGATGGTTTGTTATTGTCATTTTTTTTATACATGTATATGACAGTGGGTAATAGTGTGAATTAGTACAATGTACTGTATATACTCTCAATTTAATGGAGCAGTGACCAAAAAAAAAAATGACATCAAAACAAGTACACACATTCAAACAATATTTTTAAGGACTAAATACTTGTATTAGTTAGAACCCATACCTCAGGTCCATAAACTATCTCATATATACTGTCTATGATATTATCATGAATGAATTCTCTCTGGAAAACAAGCAAAGGAACTTTATTTATTTAAATAATGTCAACAGCGAGTGTACATGTATATACAGGGGTTTTTTTTAAATCACAGATTAGGGACTGAGGGCTCGGGCCCTTTCAATTGGTAAAAAATAGCGACAAAACAGGAAAATTTGTTTTCATTGATTATAATGAATTTTAATGGTTTCTATGACTATCATTTATTCAAAATGAAATACAAATTAAAGCACAACGCTTCTTTTTCTATTGTTCTTAAAGTTATCGATTATTCTTTTCAGTCTTTCTTAAAATATAACTTCTTCCTCAAGTCATATTCTCAAAACTGCTTGGTTAATGAGATTCCTCTTAGGGTGCAGAAAGAATTTATAAGACTGAATATCCTTTCTACACTAGCTGTGTTTGATGGAATAATTGAAGCTAAATGGACAAGGCCCTCCATGGAAGGGTATGTGTTGGCCAGAATATTTTCTTGTATTTTCAGTAACTGGAGGGCCTGAGATGATGGGACCTGGTTTTCATGAAATTGTGTTTGCCTGAAAAATATTTTTTGAATATTCTAATATTTTAAATTAACAATTAATTAAATGTTAATTTTAAGTTTGTCTCACTCTTTAAATTGTTGCATTTGTGGCCACATACCTTTGAACTGATTTGCAATGCGTTTTGGAATTTTCCTGTTCAGAAAATATCTGATAGGATGAGAACTCGGTGATTTTACTTCAACAAAATGTCGAATCTCACGGTCAAACAGTTTGCAGCAGTACCCCCCTGTTGAAACACTAAAGTAAAGCCATTTAAATCATGTTCATATTTCATAGGGGTGAACAAGCGATAATCCGGTACAGGCACACATTTTTCAGAATTATCGGAGATACACTTAAAGTCTGTCCCAAGATATTTATGTAGCACATTTAGTCGATTTTTATAAAAATATACATACATGTGAAAGAAGTGCTGTTAATGTTAAATCTCCGTGTGGCTAAGTTATGTGAGAAATATCAAGAGATATATGGTAACACGTGTTGTCGTTTTAACAACGTTTTAATGAATATAACATACAAAACCAACATGAACAAATTCCGGATCACTGGTGCGGATTAACAAATCCCGGAATAATAAGAACATAGTCAAATACACAACACTCCTCCCTGACTGGTTGGAGAGTTACCTAACAAAAGTGAAAATGTAATAGCACCAAAAGTTCTATTCAATGAAACACATTTATAAATGCTACAGAATAACCGAACATTCAGGATTAGTTCATCTTGGTCAATTAACATGACTATGCCAAGTTACGAACAAAATCACAAGTTCAACTTGTCCGGTTTGTTTCGGGCCCGCGGTGGGTTTCGACGTGGTGTTGGTGTACTGCTCGCGGTGTCCTTCACGCATTCCTGGTTTTTGTCAGGAGGACATGGTACATTCACGGATGACTCAAACGGAATTTCAGCAGTGATGTCAACTGGAGTTAGGTCAGCAGCTTGATCTTTGGAAGTTCCAACTGTCTGGTCAACGTGCCTTCTCCATAGCGTTCCATTGACGTCCACCTTGTAAGACAGGGGTCCAGTTCGAGAATGGATTCGTCCATTTGCCCACTTGTCTGCGTTACAGCGGTAATCCCGTGTGTTTACTGGGTCACCCTCAGAGAACTCCCGAATCTCATTTCCGCAGTGTTTTGCCTTTGAACCATATTGTTTACAGAGTACTGTAGTAGCCAAGTCTGGTTTCATGATGTCTAAACGGGTACGAATATTTCGGCCATACATCAGCATGGAAGGTGATTCATTTGTGGTTCTTTGTGGGGTGATTCTGTACTTACAAAGAAATGAGTTAAGTTTCTTGTTGATGCATGCAGAATCTCCTGATGCTGATTTGATTGCCTTCTTAAACGACTGAACAAACCTCTCGGCTTGACCATTCGTCCGCGGATGGAACGGTGAGGAGGTTATATGTCGGATAGCGTTAGACTCCATGAATTGGCGGAATTCCTCTGACCGAAACTGAGGTCCATTATCGGACACTACCTCTACAGGTATCCCTTGACGTGCAAACAGTGTCCGTAAGGTGTTAATTGTGGCATTACTCGTGATGCTTTTCATTTCAAAAATCTCTGGCCATTTTGAATGCGCGTCTACAACAATGAGAAACATGGCGTTCTGGAACGGGCCGGCAAAATCTATGTGTAACCGATGCCATGCCTTTCGCGGGAAATTCAAAGGGTGCACTGGTGCAGCGGAAGGTGTGTTCTGGACACTTCTACAACCAGAACAAACCTTGCAGACTTCCTCAATTGCTTCATTAAGCTTGGGCCACCATACATAGGATCTAGCTACAGCCTTCATCTTGACAATACCAATGTGGCCGGAATGAAGTTCTGTCATAACTTTCTCACGTAAAATGTTTGGTATGATCACACGATTTCCCCAGGTCACACATCCTTGATAAACATTGAGTTCATCTTTGCGATTGAAGTAGGGTTTTAGCTTGTCATCACAACCTTCAGGAAAATGTCCTCTTACCACATAATCCAAAACTTGACTAAGAAGTGGGTCACGTTGTGTTTCTCTACGAATCTGGACACATGTTACAGGTAAGTCATCAAAATGCTTGTTGTAGAACAAATCAACAGGGTCCTTCTCATCCTGTGGTTGATCGACACTGTGTAGCACTACACGGGAAAGTGCGTCTGCATTACCATGTAACTTTGTTCCACGAAACTCAATGTCACACTGGTATCCTGATAAGAATACTGCATAGCGCTGAAGACGTGCCGCTGTCATCGCAGAAAGGGATTTTTTTTTTGGATTGAATATACTAAGCAGTGGTTTGTGGTCTGTCACTAGAGTAAACTTATGACCATAAAGGTAAGTTCACTAGGCCCAAGAATGATCTGAGCTCTGACACATTCTTGGGGCATTGGACTTCCTTTACTGCCTTAATTTTGTCAGGTGACTTGTGTAGGCCATGAGCATCAATTTCATGACCAACGTAGCTGACTTTAGCTTGAAAAAATTCACACTTTTGAAGGTTCACATGTAGTCCATAAGACTGAAGACAGTCCAGGACAAGTTTTAAGTTCTGCAAATGATCCTCGTCATTGTGACCGGTAACAATAATGTCATCAATGATCACTTGTGTTGATGGTATATTCTGTAGTACTTGCTCGATTGCTCGTTGCCATAAAGCTGGAGCGGATGCGATGCCATATGGGAGTCGCTTGTACTTAAAAAGCCCTTTATTGGTGTTGATAACAAGTAGATCCTGTGAATTATCATCCAGTTTCATGTGTGGTAGGCCTGCGTCAGGTCAAGTTTTGAAAATTTCTACCCCCAGCAAGGGTTGCGAATATGTCCTCAATTTTAGGAAGAGAATACTTGTCCACACGCATTACTGGATTGACGGTTACTTTGTAATCACCACACAACCGAACACTGCCATTCTTCTTGATGGCTGGGACTATTGGGGTAGCCCACTTGCTGTGTGCCACTGGCTCAATAATTCCATCTACCTGTAGTTTCTCAAGTTCTTGTTCAACCTTCATCCTCAAGGAATATGGGACGTTTCTGGCCTTCATAAATATCAGTTTGGCTTCAGGGTCCACCGTTACTGTCCCTTTAATGTGTTTGAGGGTCCCGACCCCAGGTGTGAACAGATCCTTATGAGAGTCAAGTAGATCCTTCAGTGATGACTGGTAAGTTGAATTACCGGTAATTGCGCGCAGAGTCTTGATCTCCTGCCAGTTGAGTTGTAGCTTTCCAAGCCAGTCTCTTCCGAGTAAAGCTGGTCCACCATGTGGTACAACAAGTAAGTCAAGGTTAGCTGTTTGGGAGTTGAGTTTCACATTCACTTTTATCTTGCCCAAGGGTTGAATTATGTCTCCTGAATAAGATCGCAGTATTTCATTGGATAGTTCAAGATTAACCATGTTAAAGTTTGCACTGTAATCACTTTCTGAGATCACTGAAACAGCTGTCACTGTGTCGACTTACATCTTGATGACTTTGCCCTCAATAACTGGGTGCACTGTTATTGGTGGTTCATGATGTGACTTCATATGGAAAGTGCTAGTAATGTGTAAAAGTGGTTCTCCTTCCCCCTCCTGGTAGTGTTCTTCCTCAGGATCAAATTCCTCCTCTTCATTGTAGAATAGGGAAGTGTTACGTCCCTTGTTTCTGTTACGCTTCTTCTTCATGCATGCTCGCTCAATGTGTCCATCCCTCTGACAGTAGGAACAGACGGAGTTAATATGTCAACACTGGGAGGTTGGGTGTTCACCATCACAGCGGTAGCATGTGTTTCTCTTGGTTGTTGGACGTGCATAAGATGAAGTGTTTCTCACTGTAGGTTTCTTGTTGAATAGCTGAGGTTGACGCGGTTTGGGTTGTGTGTTAATCTTGTGAACTGTCTCAGTTTTCACCCCCTGTACTTCAGCTGCATCCCTCGCTGCTGTTTCCATAGCAACTGCTAAGTTGATTGCTTTCTCCAGATCAAGGTCAGTCTCTGAAAGTAGTCTCTTTTGAATTGACTCTTGACGAAGACCTACTACTAGTCGGTCGCGTAATGTGTCGTTTAAAGCTGCCTCAAACTGGCAATGAGTTGCCAAGTTGCGTAGTTCGGCAATATATGTCAGCACAGATTCATCAGGCCGTTGGTTGCGCTTGTTGAATCGGAATCGCTCGACTATCACCGAGGGTTTTGGGCTCAAGTGTTCACGCAGTGCTTTAAGGAGATCCTTAATGTTTTTATCCGTTGCTTTGGCCGGAGCAATTAAGTTTTTCAAAAGTGTGTATGTTTTAGGACCAATTAAACTGATCAAGGCAGGCTCCTTATGAGCATTGTCTATGTCATTAGCGAGAAAAAATGCCTGTAATCTCTCCTCATAGGATTCCCATGATTCAACTGAATCGTCAAATTGTTCGATTTTACCGATGTGTGGCATGGTAAACAAACGATAGTAGGCTCGTACTTACACCTCGTCGCCAGTTGTTAAATCTCCGTGTGGCTAAGTTATGTGAGAAATATCAGGAGATATATGGTAACACGTGTTGTCGTTTTAACAACGTTTTAATGAATACAACATACAAAACCAACATGAACAAATTACGGATCACTGGTGCGGATTAACAAATCCCGGAATAATAAGAACATAGTCAAATACACAAGTTTAATTCGATGAAAGGGAAAATTTCCAAAATATCTTCATTGATACATTATCATTTTTCACTCGAAAAAAAACACAGGATCGAAAACAGATTTCTTCCGAAGATTGATAATATTTATACATCTTTTCTCCATTCGGAAGTCACTCTGAATACCTCGCGCAATTTTTCAACGTTATCATCCGGGCTTACTGCAATACAAAATCCCAGTAGATATCACATTTTTTAGCCTTGTATTGAAACCCGATAAACTAACTGGGGCGTTTCAACTGAGAAATCTTGGAAATTGTTCATACTTTTGAATGCACATCGTTTGAACCCTGAGGTATTTATACATATCGAGTAAATAAGCAAAATGTGAATCGAGGATATCTTGGGACAGAGTATAGTGTCACTCATTGTCACTTTCATAATTAATATCAGAGTCGCACACTTGATTAATTGAATCATGCTCAATATTATCATCTGGGTTGCGTTTTACAAAAGAACTTATGACTTGCGACCAAATCATTGACTGATAATTAATCACAAACTAATCAGTTTTTTATTCTAATGGCTGTAAAATGTGATTATGAATGTCAAAATAGTTGTAAATAAAAGGTTTTTTTTTTTTATAAAAAAATGTTCATTAAACATAAATCCATGGAACTGAAAATGTTTACGACTTTGTCGTAAGTTCTTTTATAAAACGTAGTCCTGTACTACACTTATTGCTAGCGCTCTCGAGCGCTAGCAACTAGGTTAGTCTTTTTTACTGTAATACGCATGCTCGACTTCACTGTCGGGTATTCTAGGAGTACTTCTATAGATAAACTGTACCATGTTAATTTCGTTTTTATCATTTACATTTGATCTAAAAAAAATTGTTTCTTTGTCTTACCTGGACACAAATGCCAAAAATAACAGTATCTTAATTAGGTCTTATAATGCCGAGACGGTAGAGATCAGTTGTTTCTAAAATTATAATAAATAGCTAACTTTTCTTAACTACTTTTCTGGATAATTCCGTCAAGCTCGGAAAACAACCTCGAATATGTTTTCCGAGCTTGTCGAAAAGGCACGAGAAAATACGATTGGTTAAACAATAGTACCATTGTTTTAACTGATCTCTTATTTTTCACCTCGAAATTGAAAATACAGTAAATATAGCATGATTAAAGGACAGTTAATGAGTTATGTCATTGCCGATGTGAAGCCTATAGATTCACCATTCTGAATTTAGCCCCCACCTCCCAACCACAACACAATTCCAGTGCACAACTGTGCCTTCCTATTAATAACTAACGTGACCGCGTTAATCTTCTGTAGATTTTTCGTTCATTTTATGGAAGAAAGATGCTATTTTTTTGTTTGATTTTAGTATTTTAATGTTAAGTTGTTTTTTTTTTTTTTTGACATAATATTTGCTGTTGTGAGACATGGTGATTACAAAGTGGTAGTAGTAATCACGAGGGTGATTACAAAGTGGTAATAGTAATCACGTCGACACGAGGTATTCATTAAACCGGAACTTGCTAGATAATAAGTACGTTAATTTTGACAACGCGTACAAAGATTCTTTCAAAATTACAATTGGAAATTTTCGGTCCGAAATTGGAGAAATATTTGGAAATTTTCGATTGGGACAGGGCCGAATTTCAGCCCCAAGTAAGGCCCCAAAAAACCACTGATATATAAATTACATTTTAAAAAAAAACTTCCTACACAACATTTTTTTAATTCAAATAAAAGCGGAGTCACATAGCTTTAGTAAGAAAATTTAAATGATTCAAGAAGTTTTCATAGAGGGAATACAAAATAACTTGATTTTTTTTTAAATTGTCCTAACCCTTTGTCTTTGCAGTAAACCAATTTGCTGATGTTGCCTTTAATTAGTGGATTTTAAGGGAGTGAAGACGGCCTAGACCTTATGAAAAATTTGATAAATCTAGCCCACTCGCCCTCCCCCTTTTTAGGGAATATTTTAGGATTTTTTTAAACTAATCTAGTTGGTTAGCGAACCTGGGTATTTCATTAGCCTAAAAATTAAAAGGTGAATAGAAGATAAAAAATATTTCTCTATCTGGTATCAAGATATGTACCTAACAAAGCCCCTCATTGACAGGAGCACTGGGTCTGATTGGCTGAAAAACCACAACATGACTGAAACCATGTGATACATAATAACCCCCCCCCCCCCAAAAAAAAAAAAATTTTTAAAAATTAGTACTTGTAGTACTACTTAAATTAGTTAGCATTGTATTTTAAATATCTATATAATAAGGAGCAAGTAAGTTATCAAATAAAGAGGGACAATATAAACAATACTGATACTGAATATAAACAAAAAAATTGAAGAAAAGAAGTTAACAGAGTTATTAATGTATCAGTTTGGTATTAATAGAGAGAGGGAGAGATAATATTTATTTAACACGAGTTGTTAACTGACAAGCTCGACCTCGGCTTTCTTTATGTTTTTCGTTGGGTCTAGCTCGCTGCAGTCGAGTTAGACCTTGTATTTAAAAAAAGTTTGTTGTTCTCTAGGATTAAGAAAAGTTATAATTTTGTATGAGAGAGAGATTTACTTTATCTGTATATATATAGCAGACATAAACACTAACAAAAATATAAAAAAAAAATTATGAGAGAGAAAGAGGTTTACTTTATATTTATGTATATAGCAGACGTAAACATTAACAAAATATAACACTATACTGCAGTACATTGAATCTAAACTTATATTATTGTGTTCTGGTGAGAAATACGTTGAAGTAATAACATAACTTGATCGTAATTTCACAATGATTTGATGATTACGTCAAGCGAATGATCCTTTGTATGCCTAGAAATCGATCTACCGAAGGATACGGACAACTGTGGATCCTGTCTCTGATTTGGCATGCCCATTTTTTATTTTTTTATTTTGAGTGTATAGTTGTATAACAAACTGCAAGCTTCAATCAGAGATCTCCAAGGTAGGGATATCTTTGACGTTGCTACAGTGACGTCACAAACTTCGATCCCGATCTATTTCAGAAATAAATAAGGTATTAATTTTTTAAGTATATCGGGATATAAATACGGGTTGGTACGTGATCAAATCTATCATAAAACCCGAATATACTTACAAAGCCTCCTCATTGACAGGAGCAATGGGTCTGAGTGGCTGAAAAACAAACCAGGTGATACAAAAATCACACCTCCCCCCCCCCCCCCAAAAAAAATATAAATAATAGTTGTACTGCTCAAATAATGAGTTAGCTGTATATAAAATATCATATAATAAGGAGCAAGTAAGTTATCAAATAAGTAGGGACAATATTAACGTTTAACAATACTGATACTGAATATTAACATATATAAGCATGTAACAAACTTGTCCTTTGTCAATAAACATTGCCTTTGGCTGGACGAAGAACTAAAAAAAATGAAGAAAAGAAGTTAACAGTAATTAATGTATCAGTTTGGTATTGAGAGAGAGAGAGAATATTTATGTAACTTGAGTTGTTAACTGACAAGCTCGACCTCGGCTTTCTTTGTTTTTCGTTGGGTCTAATTTGCTGCAGTCAAGTTTAACCTTGTATTTAAAAAAAAGTTTGTTGTACTCTAGGCCTAAAAAAGCAGTTATAATTTTGTATATGAGAGATAAAGAGATTTACTTTATCTTCATATATATAGCAGACATTAACACTAAAAAAAAGATAACACTGTACTGCAGTACACTGAATCTATTCTCAGTTGATCCACGAGTAACAAGATAAATAGACAATTGGCAGCACCCACATTGTCGAAGAACAATTGGGTTTTAAGGAGCGGAAAGAAAGTAAGTAGAAATTCGTGTAAGGTATTCAGGATGAATGACAGATTTGTGGTTGGTGGCCCTTGATGCATCAGTTTTCGTCATTGATCTGAACATTCCTTCCAAAATATGGTTCGCTGATTTAAATTCCTTCTCCCAAACAATATTTTTGGACCTTCTTATGTCTTGAAGGTATTGATTAATTGCAGAACGGATGGATTTCAAAGAATTTTTGTGGTAACTTTCAACTTTTAATTACTGCAACGGGAGAATATTCACCATTTATTGGTCAACTCAGATGGAAGTTCAAATTGACAACAATAAATTTGCCCATGATGTCCTCATAGCTAACATACAAAATGATGTTAAATTAGGAATAGATTTCCTTACTATCACAAATGTGTTGTACTTTTGTCTAAAAATGGCCTTGATGGGCAAGATGACAAAATTCCCTGTTTAAGATATTCCAATGACGTGTAAGTAATGGTATTTATTTTATAGACTTAAGTTAAAATGTATGTATTGTGTAATTTTATAACGATTAAAAAAAATATATGCAGAGCACTGTAGGCATATCTCCAACCCGCCCCCCAGTGGTCTACATTTTTCTTTACAGTTTTATTTTTAAAAACATTGCACATATAAATTTTCATTGCATACTCAATGTACATCAGTTTTATTTTTTTAAACACATATTTGAAGAACACGACAGTTTAAAATTATATTGATATCAATTAGTTTTTAAACCAATGACTGCAACCAGGTTGATCGGGATTTGGATTCTCTAAATTCTCACACTCTTGTTTTGCCAGACCGGAGAGGACGGTTCTAGCTGATTCTTTCGGTAGTCAGTCTTTACAGGCAGATTTAGTTTTTGTATGACGTACTGTATTGCATTTCTACTTCGAGCCCATGCTCGCTTCCTTTTCTGATTCAACGATTTTGCATGCTTTATGCTATACTCGGACATTTGCTTTATTCCTTGCAGAGCTTTTAATGACAAGGGGAGCACCTAGGAAGCAAGGGTAGTACACACCGCTATGTCTATCCCATTGTTTGCTCGCAACAGACCTGAGAGAGCACGGGACTTCGCATTTCTGCTATAAGTTTTGTTTTTTGGAAGACTGACAGACTCGCACTTGTTTGTAGTTGTGTTCAGTTTCATTTCAATTAAAGGCAGAGATCGAGAGAACTATTTCGAGTAATGATTTAAGAATAAACTTGACTTTTTTATTTAACTTTAGGTCACCTGGTTGATTATTTGCCCAAAGACTAACAGATGTGTGCCACCAGCTAGTTTTCTTACCACCCTTACAGAGAGTTACACTCCTTCTGCAACCTTCACCGCAACCCCCACTGTAGCCCTTGATGACCCGGTCTACAATTTTAGGTAGGCATTTTGAAATTTTATTCAAGTCACCATTATGTTTTTAAACAATGCCTGAAAAAATGTTGTGGCATCGTTCTTTGATGTCATTGACAAACATCTTCTGCAAATCGGACTTATGAGTTTTAGTGTACAGGAAACATTTCGGGACTGAATTCGGCTTTAACACGTTGTCGAAATATACGTTGCCCTCTATGATTCCTGTCGGCTAGTTTTCCGCGGGTGGGGGGGGGGGGGGCAGTGTTTTGAAGGGCTGTTTCTAACCCTGCGCAACTGGTGGTATCACAATTGGTGGACACATATTCAACCAGCAGATCATGTTGCCAGTTTTCCCCCCATTTTGTATTCCGTCTCCCTTTCGGACAGTGGTTCGACAGGATTTGTATTGGCCGTAAAACGGACATGCCCCTTTGGGTACCTTACATCATATCCCTCTCCTCGGTGCCATTCTCCAACCCAGCATAGTTAATTCACCATATGATAACTTATCACATTATCCGTCTCATCCTCACATGCTACCCCAATTATTTGTGAGGCTCACTGGCCCATTTTATGCCTACTAGTGATACCCCTTGATTGATAAGAGGCATCCATTTGAATGATGATAGGATGTGAGGACGGAAGACCTTTTCTTGTGTTGTTTCAATTTTTCATCCATATCGCGTTCTGCAATTTTCTCACCCACTTTATTACATGATTTAAACATTCCGGACCTTGCTGGGGGTGGAATGCCAGTACATGCCAGACTAAGTCTAGCCTGTTCATTACCTAATGGGGTCTGGTAGAGACCCGATTGTGTACTTAGATTCATTTCTGCAGCTTTTCTGCCATAGTGCTTTGATGGAACCTTATCGTATAGTTTATATTGCTTCGATATAAAATTGCACCTCTTGCACCCAAATGTCCATGACACTGTGTAGAAACGGACTAGGGTAACGCACTTTACCCTAGTCCAAGATGGCGAAAAGGAAACACGCTTCAAGTTTTTTCGCACAAGTATTCACCTTTTTAATGGTTGCTTCTAAAAACTATTGCGCAGTATATGTTGGGCGGTGTTGGTTTTCAATGTCCACTCGTAAATCTGTCTTAAATTGCTCGTATTTATAGAGATAATGCGTGTCGAAGATTCGCTCCAAACTAGGGTAAAGCCGATGAAGCGATATTTTGTGATTAGGGTACAGTATTTTTGTGACTAGAGTAAAGTTACTTGTTTAACATTTAAATATATACTTTGTAACTGCTTTAAACAATTTATAAAATTGAAATAGACTTTTTTTCGCTGCTACTGTCGTCACGTCATGCACACCAATTGAAGATAGTTTTTGAGGTATCGGATGTACAATTTAGACTAAGGCCTCAGGATTTACCGTTATGATCTCGATATATTACGGAGATTGGAATAAATTTTCAAAATGTCGAAATATTTTTATTTAACATAACAAACAGTAAGCAAGAACGACATTTGTCATTGTATGGCGTTATTTTTTTTTTTTTTTTTTTTTTTTTTGCCACGGCGCATTTGCGATTACGAGAAGAAAAAACCCCTACTTTTATATAGAGTAAAGTTTGCGGTGCATGTGTAATGTATTCAAACGTAATATAGGTTGATCGTCTTAATCATTGATTAAATTCGTAGATTTTGTTGCTGTGCATAATTTGAATTTTGGATATTCGAGCGATTGCATGACCCTATTTAATGATTTCATTTTTTTTTATATCTAGTTATATCTAGTTTTATCAATGTGCATTCAAAAAATCAAACATACATAATGATATTACAACTTTATTTTTCATTTACATGTATTATATTAAACATATGAAGTGCTATTCGTACGTTTGTTAAATTTCTTTGCATGCAAGAAACACATCACATCGTGTTTTAGTATTCATTTGGTAATATAAAACATGATTTCATATATATATTTTTTAAAACTACAGACCCTAAAATGTACTACTTCACCACACGCTCGCTAAACGGCGGTTCAACCGAAGCGCCACAGTTTTCACGAAACGCTGCACGGTTTGCCCGACGCTAAACGGTTTGCAAACCGCTTTTGAAATTTAATTATTCACAGATTTTATAGGGGTGTCATGTTGCAAGTTTTGAATTTACTGAGTGGTGTAAATACGTTGTTAATTTTGTATGTACACCCACCGAGAATAAAATTCAAAATTTACAACATGACGAGGGATGCTATGCAATCAAATAATTATTAATTTCTTCTTTGATCATACTAATCGCGTAGAAGAATATTTTCCGTGCATAAAACCAGAAAAAATTCAAAACTACTAGAAGATGCGTACGCCTAACGAAATAAAAACGAAGTTTCCGCAGTGTATCACTGTTTTATTTTTTCCTTTTTTAAAATTCTAAACATTGTATTGGAAAGAACAAAATAAACAAGATATCTGTGAGCCAATGCTCACTAGTGATACCCCCGCTCTGATGTGAATATGCAAAATAAGCAAAGTCGACATATAACAGAAAGCTGGCATCCGATTGGTACAGAAATATATTCCACAATATGGCATGCCTAAACAAATAGTGTGTTAAAATTTCAAGCATCTGCGATAAATAGCTGCTGAGAAATCTTTGAGGAAAATTTTGGCTAAAAATAAACAAAGTTCTCATTTAACAGGAAGTTGACGTCCGATTGGTACAAAAATATATCCCACGATATGGCATGCCCTAACAAACACTGTGTAAAAATTTCAAGCATCTGCGATAATTAGTTGCTGAGAAATCTTTGACGGAAATTTGTTTGAAAATTTGGGCTAAATATAAACAAAGTACTCATTTAACAGGAAGTTGACGTCCGATTGGTACAAAAATACATCCCACGATAAAGCATGCCTATACAAATAGTGTGTTAAAATTTCAAGCATCTGCGATAAATAGTTGCTGAGAAATCTTTGACGGAAATTTGTTTGTTTATTTTTAGCCAAAATTTTCAAAGTCGACATTTAACAGGAAGTTGACGTCTGATTGGTACAAAAATATATCCCACGATATGGCATGCCTATACAAATACTGTGTAAAGATTTCAAGCATCTGCGATAAATAGTTGCTGAGAAATCTTTGACGAAAATTTGTTTGAAAATTTTGGTTAAAAAATAAGCAAAGTCGTCATTTAACAGGAAGTTGACGTCCGATTGGTACAAAAATATATCCCACGATATGGCATGCCCTAACAATCACTGTGTAAAAATTTCAAGCATCTGCGATAAATAGTTGCTGAAATAAATGCGACAGAAATTTTTGTTACGGACGGACAGACGGACAGACAGACACACAAGGGTAAAACAGTATACCCCCTCTCCTTCGGAGCGGGGGTATAATAATTAGATTTCAGACCCAATATCTGTATACCGGTGTATATTTCCTAGCTTAATTGCTTAGACAAATTAATTGTAACATTGTGATTAAACATCTTGCTATTTTCCGTTAAGAGGGTTTATAAGAGTAAATGATTACATGTAAAATCGTCTTTTTTTCTTCTCTCGCATTTCATAGAATATGAACAGGATGTTTTTCACTCTATTTTTTTTTTTGTGGCTGAATTTCCTATCATTCAAAATTGTACTATGCAGCTTAAAATCACAGGCACCTGACGTTATATATTTTTCTCATAATAAAAATAGATACCCTATATCTAATAATACACAAGGTACCCATCCCCGCCATCTTGGATTTATATCAAACTGTCACATCAGCTGGAAGTTTTGCTTGAAACTCATCGGTAAATTATTTTGCGATCCTCTCCGTCTCCCGATCGGTCATTCAACATCTAAGCTTACAACCAATTTAACCAAAACGGTGCATTACACTTGTCATTAATAAAAATCACCCTTCAATCTGCATCTACTGCCTTAGATATGCGACAAAAGGCTAAAGGGTGGACGGAAGTTGACATAAATTGCGTCAAACTTTGGGTAATCCCTTCCAAATATAGCACTGATACGAATATTCAAAAGGCGTCAATTTTGAATTCGATCAACATACAAGTTAAAACTAAGAAAAGGGATACTATAAACAGTCAATTATAACTTTTGTTACACAAGATTTATATAAACATGTTTATAAATGCATATATTTTGAAATATTGAAACAAACACACGGTGCAGGGAAATCTCATTTACATATAGGTGACAACTTCCGTCCACCCTTTAGACATTTATCGCAAATCCAAGGCAGTAGATGCAGATCGAGGGGTGATTTTTATTAATGACAGGTGTAATGCACCGTTTTGATTGAATTGACTGTAAGCTTAGATGTTGAATGACCGATCGGGAGACGGAGAGGATCGCAAAATAATTTTACCGATGAGTTTCAAGCAAAACTTCCAGCTAATGTGACAGCTTAAAATAAATCCAAGATGGCGGGGATGGGTACCTTGTGTATTATTAGATATAGGGTATCTATTTTTATTATGAGAAAAATATGTAACGTCAGGTGCCTGTGCTTAAAATAGATTAATATCTATTTGCCGTTGAAAACAGAGACGGTGACTACCCAATGAAATCAAATACCAAAAGATAAACAGGATGAGTTAGCCGATGTCTGAGGTTTTGTGTGATAACTGTACACAATTATGGTGTTAAAAAATGCATGCGTTTTACAACATGACAGTGTCACTTATAGTTAATTTGGATTGCCTATGAAAGTCATATTAATTTGTTAGCCGTATAAAACATGTTGACGGATTGCG
This sequence comes from Magallana ariakensis, assembly GCA_020458035.1. Taxonomy (NCBI): domain Eukaryota; kingdom Metazoa; phylum Mollusca; class Bivalvia; order Ostreida; family Ostreidae; genus Magallana; species Magallana ariakensis. The sequence goes on along the minus strand of CM035814.1, from coordinate 23,829,581 downwards.
TATTTGAATATTGTACCGATACGGAAACGATATAGACATTCTTAATCGGCAGCCTTAGTTTCAAATCTGTCTTATACTTTTGTTTGTTGAAAAAGAATACAAGTTTGATTAAAAGATTAGGACAGTGTTAAATTGAGTTCAATGAGATAAATGTTTCTAATGAATTCTCATTAACCTGATGAAACATCATACACGGTTATCGCAAACTTTCCTTGTAAGGCTTTACGCGCCTGATGTGACCAGCAATTCACTACTTCGCTGTAATGGTAACAAATACTTCTTCGTGCAGATATTTTGCTGAATAAAAAGCTTAAAATTTTAAGTTTTAACTCTCAAATTACAAGTTCTCAATCGTAAAGTAGTAGACAAAAATCAAATTACAGGGAAACGGGAATATGCGTTATAGTACATGCGCCATGATTGCGAGGAAGGGGGTTAACATCGCGTGTTGTCGACATGATCTTTGTAGAACACAAATTTTGTTCATACAATTATTATTTTTGAAATATGTTTGCAATTTTTTTTGTATTAAATATTAATCATCATAGCAATACGTGTAATTAAATCGTATATTTTTTAGTGTTGAGGTGTTTTACGCAATGGGTTATCGATTTGCTAGAAGAGTGCGTTTCTAATCTACAAAATAGCCCCTTAAGATAGACCCTGTAAAGTATATAAGAAGACATTTATGCTCTCTATAAGAAATTTCTTAAAGCGTTACCCTAATCACGTTTAAAGTTTTAAAAAGCTTTACCCTAGTCATGAATTTGCTTTACCCTAATCATAGTCGAAAATTTTCCTTGCTTTTTCTCTATAATAAGGAAAGATTCTGCAAAAGTTTTACAATTGTTACGTTTATACACTTCAAATCTTGTAAATTTATTTATTTATTTAGTCATACTACCCCGACAAATGCATAAATTTAGTGTAAAATAATCGAAGCGTACTTCCCCATCGCCATCTTGGACTAGGATAACCCCGACAAATGCATAAATTTAGTGTAAAATAATCGAAGCGTACTTCCCCATCGCCATCTTGGACTAGGATAAAGCGCGTTACCCTAGTCCGTTTCTACACAGTGCATGAGCAGCCTAGTCCCACTTAGTTTCCGATTTTATCTCAAAATCAGCAAGTTGGCATTTTCACCTGGCATGTGATACATACAGGTCGTTGATCATGTCAAGGGTCAGACCCTTATCTACAACCCTCATTTCCCGATTGTCGGGTCTGGTGACACTTGAGTAAGGGCTGGGATCACTAGGGCGGGGGTCCAAAACCTTAACATTACTAAGACTTTGTCAGCTCCTGACAAAACGTACTTAGGTGATACTCTAGTATTTAACTTAAATTGATTAGGGTGAATTAACCATGCATCGGACACGTACATTGGATCGGACAGCTTTGGTTAAAAATATACAAATATATGTTCATGCGCGCATGTGTTCTTTCGTATATCCCTGAATTAGAACTAATGAACTTTATGATTATAATGAATTTGACAGTCACATTGTCAAAGAAGTAGCAATATAGGCATCGTAAAATGACGTCAAATTCGCCATTATTGAAAATTTAGTTACGAAGATTTTACACAAAAGCATTATATGGATGTTGTGCATTTGATTATTGAAAATGCACTGTCTACCTGAAATAATTAAAAAGAAGTTAGTTTTGAAACAAAAATTGTTCAAAAAAAGTCTTAGAAATTTGAACATTTAATGTCAAGAATGGCAAGGTCATTTTTGCTCCATATATTCATTTCACCATGGATCGGACACAAATTAGCCATGCATCGGACAGTTTTCAATGAATGATTTTTCTAATAATTCACATGCTAGGTGCCCATTCCTTGTGATATATTTTAAATTTATTGTAAAATAAAAAAATAATTGATACAAACATTTTCTTCAGACTTAAAATTCGAGTTTTGTGGATACTACCTTTATAATCCAAAGTTCCTGTAGGTGCTGGCACGATAAAGAGCCCCTCATGATAAATATTCCTTTAAGGTATCCCACTCCTCAATGTTCTTGTATCAAGAATTTTTTTAGAAGTATCTCATTGAAATCTGTAGACAAAATATACTTTAAAAAATACAAAGAAAATGGGGGGTCAGTGTTCATCCCTCTGAGTTATGGCCAATTTAATTCGACCTTTTTGCACCTAAAATGCAATTTCAGCCCGATTGGGATTTGTTGTCAGTATACAGTGGAGCCTCAGTTATCCGGACGTTTTCGTTTCTAAGTCCAATCGTTAGGTGAAGCGTCCGGATATCTGAAATGTGTGTATTGCTGTCATTAATGATAATGTATTTGTATACAATTGCCCCCAGTGTTGAAACTTGGTTGGGGTTTTTTTGCCATTCATACTAAATAGCAACACATAATAGAGTTGTCCGTTGATATGAACATTTTTAAATATAAAGAACCCCGCTTTATATTATTATTTTGTCATGAAATATTAACCAGACTATAATGATAACCGAATCAAGCTAAATTCTTTGTGTTCAAGTGTGATATGTGCCCAGGTCTTTACACGTACGTAATGTTTCCAACTATCTATTTCTAGAAATGCCAATTCCCTCAATAATTGATTTATTTTTGAAATTATTTCTATTCTAAAAATAAAGTCACATTTACTGATAAAAATAACGATTACTAGTTGGAAAATTGCAAGATCCTCCAATGCACTTCCGATGAGTTGACATGCTTTTACTTTGTTTTCTTCCTATACTTCCGGTTTTTACTTAATCTAACAAGGCATTCATGAGACAATTCGTTTTAAAATACAATTTGAATAGGTAGATAAAACACAAAGCTTTGTAAAACTTTCCAGTTTTCTTGATTAATAAGCATATTTTTTATTCGAAATACAGGGATGTTTAAAAAAGCGATGGCACTTGACAGGTGCACAGGTTAAGATACCCAAGCCACGTGCTGTGAGGCGTGACTAATCCTGTCTGGCCAGCACTGTCGGTAAATTTGAAAGTGATTTAGGAAGGCAGTGTTTATACAAACTACTCATTGGGGTCTAGCACGTAAAAAAGGTGTGAAACTCAATTGACAGGCGTAATCTTTTGTATTCAACAGGGTATCATCAAATTTTACCGTCCGGTTAAATGAAGCAAGATTAGTAGTAAATCAGTGTTTTGTGGTAAAAACAGGCCGTCCGGATCCGGAACGCGGAATTCCGGATAAATGAGACAAAATAACGTATAAAAAATCCGTTCCCAAATAAAATCGTCCGTAAACTGAAGCGTCCGGTTATCTGGCGTCCGGATATCTGAGACCCCACTGTATTTGATTAAGCAAGCTTTTTTCTTCTAATATTATTTATAATTATGCACAATGGTCACACTGAATAGAGAGATTACGAAAAAAATTTGAACAAAGCTGCATTAATTTGTGACCCTTTTGCACTTAAAATGGACAATTTGTATTAGTTACAATTTTATTTGAAATAAAAACTTTTTGAATTTTATAAGATTAGTCCAGCTTCCTAGATAATGTATTCAGTATCATTTTGACATAATAAAACATGGGGTTCAGTGATGTCAAATTCTATATATAAGGCTTCAAAAGTAAAGTTCTCGCAAAATTTGGCTGAAAAAAACTCAGACATTTTCTATATATTTGCATGATTTTATGCTTAACTTCCATCACTCTCTCAAGATTTAATTTTGTACATGTCACACAGAACCTATAGAATATGTTACAAACCTATTAAATGTTTAAAATGTGAATTTAATGAACAAAGTATGATAAAAGGAAATGTATTTTGATAACTCATAAAATTGCTTTTTCTGTCATTTTCGCCTAAAAAACCTTCCGCACGAAGAAATAGTTCCCCCCAAAACTTGTTTGTTTGTTGAATTCAGATGGATTTTCTTTATGAATGTTGAGTAATTATGAAATAATATTCTTTTTGTTATGATTAAATAAATAAAATCATATTTGTTTAAAATATCATGACCGTCTGCGCAATGAAATCAAAACGTGAGGAGTGAGATACCTTTAACAGAAGCACTAGTCTAAATTCATGCCCGTAGATTCGAGTTTATTATTGCGAACCTTTTTATTTTCGCATTAAATTTTTTAAAATTTTTAATCTCTCCTGAATAGCTGTCCGATGCTTGGTAAGTATTGTCTGATCTATGGTGAAATAGTGAAACACTTCATTTATTTGCTTTATTTTCTATGTTTTTAACAATTTTATTATTTTCTTTCCAATAATTAAGCAAGAGGGAAACCTGTAACTTTTTAAACAAGTTTTGTTTTTATTTGGACTATTATTGATGCGTTACCAAAGAGAAAAATCCAAGGCTGTCCGATGCATGGTGAAATCACCCTAGCTGTTAACCGCGGTAACCAAACCGATTTAAATACCTTATATTTAGAGTGGCCTTGACCCACTCTTCCCTGTCTAACATTGTTTCCAAAGACAAACTTGTGCTTTTTTCTCTCACCCTTTATTTTAAATGCATAAACAGGTTCAAATTACCTTGTTATTATGACATCACATTTCAATATGGCTGTCTCAGCTGTTGATGACATCATGATGTTAGGTTTTGGCGCAAAATGAAGGTTAGACTGATAGGTTTACACACTTTAAATTTAATAACTCCATTTCTAACGTACCAAAGTTTTTAAGATGATTATCAAATGGCCAAGACCAAATTATGTATGTGCAATACTAAATTGAGGTTGTTATTTAAATGAATTCAAACATGTGATTCCGTGGTGTAGCGGTTAGCGAGGAGTTCTTTGAACATAAGTATGTTGAAGTAGGTGTTCGATTCTAATGAATCGTGTTGAAAATATTTTTTTTATATCTTTCTTTACTTAGTTTAAATTCCAAAAACTCATTTGATGTAAAGAAAGTAAAAATCGCGTTATGAATTAAACACATACACTTAATCATTTTATAGATTTTTAGTTAACTGCTAAATCAGTTATCTTTAGTTTTTAAAAATGAACATGTCACTTTGTAGAGGGGGTACAAATCATGGACTTTAAGACCTTTGGAATTCTTTATTCTAAGTACACGCACATAATAAATTTTCTAGAGATATGTAAGCACAGGAATAAAACTATTTAAAGTTAATATACATATTATACTAAATGCGCGATTGTCATTTGAAACATACTAGTGATAGGGTTGTGGCCACTTGTGGGCACATGCCTCGGCTTATTCCCCCAGGTTCTTTAACATTTAGCACCTTTTTAGAAACGACATATTATCTTCTTTTTTGCAACTCCTTATTCGTAGTATTTGTGTTGCAAATATTCTTGATTTGAGTGAAAATGTATCCAGAAAAGAGAGAAAGTGTGTACTTTTTAACTTAATATATTTATTTTTTTGTAAATTAACAGTTACATCTGTAACTCAATATTTTAATTTATATTCTTAAATCTAGTTCTAAGAAACAATTCAAACTAAAACATCATGGTATAACCAGTCTTCAAAACTAGACTCTTGTTGCTATAGCAACAAAAAGGTCTTCCGTTCCTCATGTATTCATCTGTACAAAAAACAAATTTCTTTTGAAAAAGAAAATGGATTTAATATATAATGTAAAGGAATTCCCTACTCATCATTTCTAAGTTAAACAAAACAAAAAAGACAAAAAGTCAATTTTTGAGAAATTTCTGTGACGACCAGAAGTTTCACCGGATCAGAAAGAACTTAGTAAACATATCTGCATACATTGTTCTGTTTTTCCTCAAAGTTTGGATGTTCAAGAGTATGTTAGTTATGAGATCTCGTTGAGAAAAGGTTTTTTGTCTCTGGACCAGAAACGGACAAACGGAAGTCATTAAAGATATTCAAAGTAGATATTTTTAGTTCATTAACCTAAGGTACGTTACTTTTTATCACACTGAGTATAATGTTTTAAAAAATGTAATCTTTAAAAAACTTTTGCTTGAACGCTTCGAGTGAGAACCGGAAGTGACGGACGACCAAATGAAACCCGTTAAACCCATGTTCAATCTAATGTCTATCATCCATATAAGTTTTGTGTCTTGATCTCTTACAGTTTCTGAGATCTCGCGGGTACAATTTTTTTAATAAAAGAAAGCTACCTGAAATATTTGAGATGTCTCACCGGAAGTAGATTATTTTTTTTAACCATGTGTAGATGACCTTTTGTATTTCTATTACTAAAATGTTACTTCTATGCTAAATAACCTAAATATTTAAAAAAAATCAAAATTTTGGTGTACTTCCTGTGACAACCGGAAGTTCCGCCGGATAAAACAAAATAGTGATAACACATGTACATACATAGGTCTATCATCCCACAAAGTTTTGTCCTTCAAGTCGTTACCGTTTTTGAAATCTTGTGGAGTCAATGTTTTTTTGTCTCGGGACAGGAAACAGACAAATGGAAGTGCTCAGTTAAAGTAAGAATTTATTGAACATAAGACAACTGTACTTTACTGCTTATCAATAAGAAAAAATGTTAAACTTTTAAACAACTTGATTTGTTTGAACTCTTCTGGTGTGGACCGGAAGTGACGGTTTACAAAATGATAGCGATTTAACACATCTTCTTTCAAGTGTCTATCATCCATGTAAGTTCCGTGTCTTTATCAGTTACAGTTTCTGAGATCTCAAGAGTAAAACATTTGTTAAAACATTTGCTACTTGAGATATCTAAGATATATCACCGGAAGTAGAATTTTATTGTTGACTTAACATCGGAAAGATGACAAATGAAAGGATTTATAATTATAGAAGTATTTCAATTCTGTATAAAATAACAAAATAGTCAAAAATAATTTTTGAAGTGCTTCCGGTGACGACCGGAAGTTACGACGAATCAAACAAAATACTGTAAACACATCTACATACTTAGGTCTATCATCCCACCAAGTTTGGTTGTTCAAGTCATTGTTGTTTTTTTTTATCTCGAGGAGTCAAGGTTTCTTGTCTCGGGACAGGACACGGACAAACGGAAATGCTCAATGAAAATGAAAGTTAGTATTTCTTAAACACTAGACAACAGGACTTTAAGGGTTATCAAATTTTCTTACATTATCCAAGAAAAACAGTTAAACTTATAAACAGCTTGATTTGTTTGAACTCTTCCGGTGTGGACCGGAAGTGACGATTGACTAAATAAAAGTAATTAAACACATCTTCTATCAAATGTCTATCATCCATATAAGTTTCATGTCTTGGTCACTTACAGTTTCTGAGACCTTGCTCTTACAACATTTGTTTAAAAAAGACAACCTGAGATATTTGAGAAATCTCACCGGAAGTAGATTTTTTTTTATTTAACATCGGATAGATGATATATATAAGGATTTTTACTTATATTAAAATTCTGTGTGTAAAAATTACATGCGGAAAAAATAATTTTTGAAGTGCTTCTGGTGACGACCGGAAGTTACGACGAACAAAACAAAATAGTTTAAACACATCTTAAACTATAGGTCTATCATCCTACAGTCAGTTCAAGCATATCTTTTACAACATACATCATAGCATTGAAATCTCATAGCATAGCATTGGAATCTCATACCATAGCATAGGAATCTCATACCATAGCATACAATCTCATAGATTCTCATTCGTCATATCATACCATAGCATAGCATAACATGATTTTAACTCGGGTTTAAATACTTTTATTTAAAAGAATAAATGTTCACATTGCAGATAAGTGTTAATCATTGGCTTCTTATAATTTTACTTAGATATGCTTAGAACTCTTCTGTGTATGGAGGCGTTTTTGTTCAAATCTCATAGCATACCATAGCATAGCATACCATATCATTAAGCCCTTCATTTCAATTTCTCATAGCATAGCATACAAATATCATAGCATTGCATTAAAATCTCATAGCATATCATAAAATTGTAAAAGATATGCATAGTATGACTGTACAAAGTTTGGATGCTCAAGTCTTTATCGTTTTTGAGATCTCGATGTCACTAGCTTTTTGTCTCGGGACAGGAAACGGACGACAGGAAATGAAAAAAAAGCCTCGAGATACATGTATTATCATTCTCTATCATTCCTGAAAATTTCAAAAAAATCTGTCCAACCATCTCTGAGAAATCTTGTGAACAAAAAAGGGGGAAACAATAATATAAAAACATAACAATCTCTATAAGGTCTTCCGTAGGAAACGAAAGACATTAATTAAACGGTAGCCCCATGACCGAGGATAGTAAAATCGGGATCGGCCTACCAAAAATTATTTTCGCCCGATTGGCTAGTACGATATAAGTGAAGTGGTGCAGTTTGTTTATATGGGAAAATGGCGACTCTCGATCTCGACGTAAATTAATATACTTCATTTTTCGAGGTCGGTTAGCATGTTTAAGCGAAACCATGAGGCAAGTAAAGTGACAATATCAGTAATAAATTTCCTGAAAAATTTAATGGTACTAATTGTTTTCACAGAATTTGTGTGGAAATAAGGTTAATCAGTCCAAAACTAGCGCCGTTTTTTGTGCGCCGTAAATCGGAGGTTTTTACTATGGGAGGAACTGTAGCTCCCAGGTCGTCCATCCGAATTTTTTCAGACCGGGAGCTACAGACCTGCAGCTAAAATTTGCGTTGACGCAGAATCTACATTGGGCGCAGATATTGTAGTTTTCGATCTGGAAACTACCGGATTTGGTAAAACAATTAAAAAAAAAACAATTTTTACTTTATTAATACTCTGCAAACTGTCAGCGGCTTCTTTTCAATAAATATTTTCCCTTTTAATTTTGATATAATTTATCAATTTTTCTGTATTAATCCTTATCTGGTTTGTTTTTCAGGATATGACGCAGATATATAGTTCAAATTTCAGCAGTACATGGAGGGAGGCAGTTCAATAAATACATTTTGCCAAGAAAACAAATTTCTATAGCCGCATCAGAAGTTACAAAAATTGAAAAACAAAGCAAGAACCTATATTACGATGGACAGGTCGTAGAGGCAGACAATTTGGAGCACGCTATGTCTGGTAACCAGATAAATCTTTTTTTTTGCACACAACGGAAACAACTTTGATTCAAAAATTTTGATTCAAACTTTAAAGTCTATGACCCTTTCGAAAGAAAAGATTGTCGGATTTTAGATACCCTTCCATACTTCAGACAAAAATATCCTGAACTTCACAATCACAATCAAAATAATTTGTCCAGGATACTTTTAAGTAAAGACTATTCATGTGATGCGCACAACGCTCTAAATGATGTACATGTACTTGTTCTTCAGAAGCTTATTTTGTATGAAAACATATCTCTCGAGTTATTCCTGAAATTTTCGTTTCCGGTTTCTTACGAAGAGGACGGTTTACGATATTTTCATGGTAAGAAACAATGTTTGGTAACATTATCACAGTTATCAAATGTAACAAGCAAATCAATGCTGAAAAAAATAGCTGGTTCGAGGCTGGCCTTGATGATCTTACACGAGCTTTCAAACCCGGGGGGATTGATGGAGTGACATTGCTACTCTCGGAAAAGGGAAAGAACGGAAAACCAAGGGTTACTAACAAAACTCAAATATTGGAAAAGATCAGCCAGAAAATATATTCATTATCTGCTAATTAAAACGTTTATACAAGATATAAATATACTATCGTTTTATTTCTTTTTGATACATGCAAATGTAATGATTTCACCGCAATTACGTATAAAATGCGAGTAGTTTTGATAAAGGATAAACCTGAACGTAACGTCAGCGTGACGTTATACAGCGTAAATTACGGCGTCGGAAAAAAGTTGCTTATAGTGACGTTGTCGACAGATATGAATGAAAATATTTCGAAAAATAGCCCAGATTTCTATATTATATTTGGTCTTAATTTAAAGCAAATTAAAATGGTTTCTTATATTCGTTTTTTATAAATCTGTGGGCATCTTTGATGTGTATTTTAGACAGGAGTGAAAAAACTCTGTGTTATTTGGTGAATTTCTAACGTTATTGATTAACGAAAGCCAGCAAAAATGCCGAGTTTTGGTAACTATTTTCTCAAAAAGTAGCATCGGTTGGCCCATTTTAACATTAAGCAAGCTACAGAGGGGGAAAAATGTATTCATAAGCAAATTTTTTAAAATCTGTACGCTCCTGCCATTTACTTGATCTTGACCTTAAAAGATTATAAATGTGATTTTTAATTTAGAAAAAGTATGATTTTCTCAAAATAAACTGTATTATTATTCTATATTATTCGGATCATATGTACAAGTTGCAGAAATGTACAACCGCTTAGGCACAAATTAAAACTAAAAAATATTGTATTTATTAAAGGTTCTATTCATTATTATTTTTTATTAACAACCCTAATCTTCTGGTTAATTGTTTGTCACCTTTTTCAGGTGACATTTCAATGTTTTACACGCTAAAAGTTATAAAGCTTTTCGAAGGCTCTTTTCAGTGCAGATATCTTACTTTCCAGCCACCGCTCTTTTATGTTTATTGAAATATTGCTTTTTTTAGTCTTGTTTTATTTTGGGATGCACATGGGAAATATGTCCGAGTCGTTTGATATATTTAAGGGTGTAGCGAGGATCTTGAGTTATAAAAGTTGAAAGAATACCCTAAAACCTTGAAATAAGCCGCAACTTATCTTGAGGTTTGGAAAGAAAATTGGGGCTTGTTTTTAAAACCGACTAATCTTAAAATCCCGGCTTATTATCAAAACAAATACCCGGTAAGCGACGAGAGCATAATCACGGCTTAACATCAAAACATAAATTTAATTCTAGGTGTTTAAAACGGTGAGCTTTTAGCAATGGTGAATACAAAACGCACTCCTACTTCAAGAAAAAGTCATCACAAAGAATTTATACATAAGGCTGTAGAGCATTACCAAGAGATGTCACTTGGCAATGCGAAAAATCGTATCGGCGAAACTGCAAAGTATTAGGGTATCAACGGAAGCAATGTGCGACGATGGATTAAAACAGAAACAAAACTGTAAAGAACACCAAAAGGTTCAAAGTCACATGGTTCGGGAACCTCTTTATCCTGAAATGGAATGGCAATTGCATCGTGAATTTATAGAAATTCGGGAGGATGGATCAAAAGCAAAATCATAGTGGTTTAAATCACAAACGGCCGAACAAGCTGAATCCGACTTTAAATGCAGTCGCAGTAGACACTTTTAATAATATATGCAGACATGCGCAGAAGAACTTCCGAGTGATTAAAGCACGAGTTGTTCTGTGAAGCGTTAAACTTTTATATTTTTGCCAAACATGTTTTTAAAAAATCGCAAATATGTTAGTTTTACCCAACTTAACTAATAATAATAATAAACTGAATGCAATCATTTTATGATACACTGGGGTTTTTTCCACTACCTTTACGAGTGGCAAGCATTTCAGGTTTACCGTAACCTTGTTTAACAACAAGTATGGCGACCCGCGAAGAGAAAACAAACATAAGTGTATTACTTAACATAGCATCTGATCTGGTAAAAATTCAAAGAAAAAGAAGAAAGATGATTTAATATGCGACATATTATCCAGTCAAGCACCAGAAGAATATATCATTAACTCCAGTTCGGTCGTTATTTGCCGTTGATGGTGCTGGAGCTGGAGGGCAGTTCAAGGAAAACATGCCCCTTTCAATGCTATTCATTATGAACCGATATCAAACAATATTAATCTTTCCGAAGGTATAATTCAATTCCGCTTTTTCTAGCTGGGAGTGTATATCTACAGATTCTACATTCCAGCACATTTCCATGGATTTCTGGAAATAGAAAAAAATGAGTGCCAGCATATTCCTTGCCGAGGTATGGCCTTAAAAGATTCTAATGTACAATCCTCCAGGAGGATTTTACATCAGAATCTTAGGAATTTAGAATTATATGAAGCTTATTGTCATATTGTTGCAACCTGTCCCTCTAGAGTTGAAACAATTTTAAAATGGGTGAAAATTATGTTGAATCTGGGTGCAAGCACTGCACAGTGTGAGAGGGTTTTTTCTTAAATGAAAAATTTTAAAGAAAGATTAAGGTGCAAACTGACACAGACTAACCTACAGGCACAATTATTCATTATGATTGCAGGTCCAAAGCTGAAAAAAGATTTCTCCAGATAAATGCATTGCTTTTTGGTTAAATGGCCACAAAAAACATGTGGGTGGCCACAAAATGATAATGACTGAATTCTGTACCACATCATGTACTGGAAAACAAATTAATCAAAAACAAAATAACAGTAACTATATATTGTTTGCATTATTATCTATTTGTCATTGTTTACAGTTTAATTCCAATTGACATGAAGAAAATTGTGGGCTAGTAACTTCTAACCTTGGGCTAGTAACTTTGCTACTGCCAATAGCCCCTGGGATATTAGCCAATATTTTGTAATTGCATACCCCTGTTCCTCTTTTCTGAAGGACCCTGGGAAATCTCTTCAATAAGGAGTTTCTAGATAATCCTATAGGGACCGTAAATTCTTCGAACTTTAGGGTTTATCTTTAATTGTTTTGTATTTATTCAGGAGAACACGTACATTTAAAGTTTTATTGATATTGTTTCACATTATGGTCACACTATCTCTTGTAGGGCTCAAGCCTTCACTTTGTCAACTCGTGCACATCAAACATTGTACTTTGTAAATCTTGGATAACCACTATAGGAATCAAGAAGTTCAGTGATATCATGACGACCATATAATAAGACTACAGGGAACTACTGTGGAATCATTTACTTTCGTTGTGGCCAATTTTCGTGGATTGTCGGATTTTTGCTTGTTCGTGGAGATGTAATTTCGTGGATGATTAAGATTTCAGTTTCAGAAGGTACACCAAACCTTTTATAATTAGTTTTCGTTGTGGGTGTAAATTCGTGGGCGAGGACTACCCACGAATACCACGAAAATTGAGCCACCAAGAATTCTAATGATTCCACAGTTTTGCTCTATCCAGCATACTAGTCAAGGCTGTATGCAGTTGAGGCAAAATATGCAAAATATTTTGTTGCACGAGTCCAATTTTTCGACTTCAGACAGGTAAACAGAAACAGACAAGAATTAACAGTAACGCATTTTATTTATCAACTATCAGAAAACAATACACTTGTTTTAAAATATTCATTCATCACTGTTCGCCAAATCGATTCTAGGATGACCTGTGCAATCGAACTTTTTCAGCACGATTTCCTGTCAATTGCAATATCATTCTATATACATGAAGGAAAGAAAACTCACAAAGTCAAGAAAAGACGTCTACAAAGGAAATTTGCCAACCTTATCACATAAACACTAATCGTATATTGATAAGATGGAACTTGGTTGTTGCTTGAGCTATCGATGGCTTTGGTCAATGTTTATCTTTCTCCAATACATGGACAATATTAGAGCAGATAATATTTTCACTTGCTTTGAATCCGGTGTTCAAAGTAATGGAATACATTTTGGCACGTGTTCAGACCAAAGACTGAAAAATCTTAAAGTATGTATGTAATATCTGATAATAGTTCATGGATCCGATGAATCCATTATATAGTCAGAAAAGACACACATAACCAAGGAATAAAAAAAATGGCGAGTCATATTCGAAGACATTCTTCTTTTATTTCTGTGATCTCTTCTGCTTTATTAAAGAACATAATTAATTGGATCCTTTGAATAAAATCCACGTCATTGGGCTACACAACATTTATCACCAATGACAACTTCTCTGACCTTGGTATATTTTTTTCTCAAAATTAAAAATTTTATAAGTAATAGCATTAGAATTCTTCAATGTGTTTTAATAGTGAATACAAAGTAATATTTATAAAGAAATTTATTCCCAACTACGATTAAAAAAATAATTTTAATAGTAATTGTATTTCAATAGTGGCTATAAAATGATTCTTATAATAAATGCACTATTGAAATAATTACATAAGTTCAATAGTAGTTATATTTCAAAAGCAGTTGCAAAGTGATTCTTCTAATGAATAACATTTCTAACCACTATTAAAATATTTTTTTTCAATAGTGGTTGCAGCAATCACCTGATATTGAAAAGGTGCAAGTCTCTGATAGAAAATTATGTTTCCATGTTTGTTAACTTTCAAGTTAGGTTTTATGTGTATATGTTTTCATAGATAACCTAATACAAGGTTGCTAGTATACATGTCTTATTCAAAACAACCTCTCATCTTCCCAAGGGCAGACAGAAACTCTCCTGTGGGCATTTAAACAAAAAATCAAAGAACTGAAGTACTGGCGGGAGTTGATTTTATCGATTATTATTTATTTTAAAATCAACGATATGTTATTTTTCATGGCAAGTAGTTTACTATATGAATTTAAATTACGCATATTTTTTTATACTATGAATTGTCCGACAGGAATATCGTAAAAACCCCATATGAATCATGTTGTGTAATATTCAAAGAATTAATTCCATCAGTAATCGAAATATTTCTGAGAAATTGTATTGCTCCAAACAATATTGAACTCTAGTCTCGTTCGACCAGACTCTCTGCTTGGAGAAGATTTACGGAGACAGCCAAGCGTCTGGTTTAACACTCTGGCGTAGGAATACATACAATTTACGACTACAAAAATATCTTAATTGTTCGTAACATTTAAAATCAGACTATTTACAAGGTATCTATAAATAAGTTTCCTTGAAAAACAATGCTTTAGAATACAAATACATCGAATTTATCGATTATTTTCAAGAACTGTTGTCAGCGGTGTTTATTCGTGCTTAGGTCCCAACACTGTTTCACACCCGGTTTGCCCTAGTAACTGCATAGGAGAGTTGATTAAAATCAACTCCCAAAAAATCCCACTTTATAATTTTCTTATATCTCCTGTTCCAGCTTTTGAATATTCAACATATTCTAACATTTCATCACCATCTGGTATATATACGAAATTTATTTTACATGTACTAATTATCAGTGATTTAGGTTAGCCAATTATTACTTTACTATAGCCAAGTCTTTTTGTTTATTTAGAAAGTTAAAAAACGTTTTGTTTCAAATGATAACAGTACTTGTATAACTCTTCTGACCATACAACTTCTAAATAACATTATATTCAATTATGTAAA